>JAODXP020003515.1:0-34050 GCA_027497455.2 Sardinella longiceps
TCAAATCCTGTCAAACTTCTGTCAATGTTATGGGACACAGCTGGAAAGAGTCACTGTAAGCTTGTCTCCTGCCATGGGTTGCAGGATTTCAGGAAAATGCTTGCACAAAAGTTAATCCAGTGCTGTAAATTGGTTTTGGTTAGTTCTGTTGAATTTTGTTTGAAATGGGCTGGTTCTTTAGCTTAGCAAGCTAAACCCCTACACGGAGACTCGGTACTGGAGTCAGCAAGGCTCGGAACTATCTTGTGGGCTTGCATAGCTGGATTGTCCGTCAACCTAACGCCGCTGCAAATATCAAGTATCTACACAACAAAACATAAGCTTTTTATCTTCATACATTTTAAATTAATATTAAAATTTATAATGACCGCCGCTAGCGTCGCAGTCCATATAAAAAGTGATGGTCAAATTTTTTTTTTTTTTTTTTTTTCCACCTCCGTCATCTACTTCCTAGAATTTCTTGGTCAATGATTCCCAGGACACACTGTAACACCAGGGCACATGAAACTTCGGTGGGCATGTAGCCCCAGTAGGCTTACGGGAACATTTTATTTGGTCCCACGGGGCCACTCCCTCTTTGCGCTGGTTTGGGATGATAGGCCTACTGTCTCACACACACACACAGACACACACACACCACACACAGGGCAGAGAATGTGCCAGAACTGGGGTGCGTCTCTAGAAAGCAACGTTGGCTAACAACGACGGTGGCTTGGATCGTTCGTCCTTTCACTCGCACGTTTGGTGTGTCTACAAACGAAAATTTGCGAACAATCGCACAGACAATCGTACTCATGGTCGCAAATCTCGCTCAGGGGAACGACTGCCTGAGAGCAGTCGCGTTCCCTCCATCGTTCGGTAATTCTTCATCGTTCCAGCCGGTGGCAGTAAAAAACAAACTTGTCTTTATATGGTGCCAATGAGTTGCCTAAACACAATTCAGAAAGTTTGCTTTCTGATGCAAAAAACATTTGCAGCCTAGACTGTCCTTCAAGGAGGGGGAATGGAGAGGCATTTGATAGCCTAGACTGCACTTTCCAGTTGCATTCTGTCTCGTTCCGACAGGCATTTTATTGGTAGGCCTAGGTCTGTCCATTTACCGAGTTGCTCCTTATCAGAGAGTAAGCAGGTGTCATGTCTCATTATAGCTTAGTCACGTCGGTGGATCAAACTCACCGTCGTGGACTAGTACGCAGGCGGCCGGGGTTCATTCTTGAGCTTTTTCTTAATCATCAATTTTTTAGAACAACTCCTCAATAAATGTCTTTAAAAGCCCGCTCTCTTTTGAAAGTTAACTACATGCATTTTGTCCACGATGGCAAGAAAACCAAGGGTGCTTTAAAAACAACAAATGCGGGCATATTCGTCAAGATATGAACTCCCAACCTTTCAATACTGAGTCTGACGCTTACCACGGAACCACTCATTAGACAGAGGGTAAGCTATTAAAGACATTTGATATAAGTCTAATTAGACAAACAATCATATTCAGAATAAGCTACTGCATCCGTCAAGAATTGAACTCTTAACCTTTCTAAGACAAGTCTGAAGCGCTACCACAAGACCATTGGCAGGACAAATTCAATTGGGACATTTGATGAATTTATACAAGCATTCATATTTCGATAAAAGCAATCTTTAGCTTAAATTAAACAATGCTTGGATGAAAATGACTAATGTCAAATTCAGGGCAGACTTTTTAATAAATTCACCATAATGACAACAAACAAGAACCTCCAGGCAGACTGGTGTTGGCAAAATAGACAAACAAATCTCAACCAATGTTCCCTCTAATTTTTTTCAGAACTGAGCAAATTAAAATTTGTCTGAGCGCCATGCTTCCGCACCGTGAGCAGGTTTACACATGCGATCGGGATAATAATGCACATATTATACTTGCCGCAATATTTAATAATAACTTCTGTTCTGTGTTGTAAACAAAAAATCCAGTGTGCATCAGTCCATAGCCATGTAGTATAATAATGCATAGTGCTGTTGACTGGTAAAGAGCAAAAGTAAGATGCAACTACAATGCTGAACCTGAGCTAACAGAATGGGGCACAATAAATTGACTGCATTTCTGTAAGACACGCATTAAGTTGAGGTCAGATGATGACTTTGTATTTGCCTATAGTATGTTGCATTAGATTGTCAGGTTCTTTGGCCTACAGACAATAATTGGTGACATTGGATTAGTCTACTATGGATTCATTCACACCAGAGTTTTCCTTTAAATAGGCTACATTAATTTATTTCTTACTATTAATAAAAAGTATTCATTAGGGGCCATTTTCTGATTAATTTCCTCTGCTTGCCCTTTTTGAAACCCCTCTATCTCCCCCAGATAGCCCTTTGCTTTATTTCTATTTTATCTTTTCAATGTAGCCTACAACCTGAATAAATAAATGTTTTGGTATTATTAAGGCATGGGTGTTAATGAAAAAGATTCTATGTCCATCAATGCATGCAAACTGATTCTGGTATATCATTTATCATTATTTAAAAAAAAAAAAAAAAGATTTTGGCTTGACTTGGACTGGAGAGGAATTGAATATGCTGTGCAGGAATTTCCATTTGTAGCTGAAATAGGAACAGATTAGGCTACTTGATAGTAGTCTATCTGAATACAGTTTCTTTACTCCTGCTCATTTTGATGCACAGTTCATTAGCCTATGGGTGGAGCTCTTCAACTATTGCAACAAGGAAAGACCTCTCTGCCTGGACGCAGACAGAGCAGTATAAAGCAACGTGCACTGAAGATTAGCTGTCTCCTCAACCGTTTCGCCACAGTGTCAACAAGTGAGGATCCGGATGGTGACGGAAACACCGTCGAATTAAGTGCAGCGATGTAACCGCTTGGTGCATCAAGTTCGCGCGTGAACATTGATCTCAACCAATGGCCATTTTCTCTCTGCTTCAACAAAGACTTAGTTCCGTGAACGAACGATATGGGCAAATGCGATTGAGGAGCGAAGTGTTCTAGACACAGTCGCAGCTGGATCGTTCTCTGTGTCGTACCAGTCTCGCACCACCATCGTTTAGCAACGATTGAGCTAACATTTGTAGAAACGCACCCCTGAGCGGCGGTCATATTTTGTACCGCCATGGTGACATGTAGTTCCTTGTGTCGTAATATTATCTGTAATCATTCATGATACCAACAAATGCCATTTTGGGGTTCTGCAGCAGTTCAGTATGTTCAAGATAGCGTGCTAATTTTTGGGCTCGTCAAACATTACAGTCTGCAAGTTTTAAATTTAAAACGAATGTTAGCTTGCTAGTGTTAGCACGCTAATAACTTGCAGTAATTATTGCCCTAGCCTGATCTAATATTGAGTTCATCTGCTACAAAAAAGTAGCCTGACATAGTGAGCACATAATACGATGTTCATCCGTATTCATGGGCGGGTTTACATTGGTAGAGAGACAACCGACCAAGCGAAGCTGATAAGACGAGCTTTCCAATCATTTCAAACCATAAGTGAATGCCCTCACCCACACACATACAACAATCGTGTCCAGGTTAAACAACCTCCAGACCATGAATATAGATGAACAGCAGTATTATGTGCGGGCTTTGTCAGGCTTACAAAAACGAATAGTAACAACTTACACCATTAGGCTTGAAATGATGACAACCACTTGGGGAATATCAGGGATACATAAAAAAAAACTCTCAATAAAACTATAACGACCCAATTTATTGGTACCATTCCACAAATTTCCACTGACTTTGCTTCAGTGTAACAAAGATCTCTGCAACTCTCTTTCGTCACTTGTCCCTTGTGCTCAATTCTGATTGGCCACGATACAACTTAGATCATCCTTACTTGGATTCACCTGGCTAGACCTCCCGCGAAAGCAAATTGAATTTGCTGCTGCTAGGGGGGTCTAGATTTCTAGGCTACTGGTTCTTGGTTTCCCTTCAATGTATACAGTAAATGAGAGATCCTGTTATGGGATAAATAGTTCTGAATGATAGTGCCTTGTTGTTGTTTCCGAAGGGGGAGGAGCATTGTGTGTGTTTTGCCCTAGGGTTGCCTGGGTCTATTTTTCCATATTGAATGTTATATCTAGAGATGCACCAATTTGATTATTAAAACATTATGTATTTTTTTTTCCAGAAGAACAAGTTCACTAACTACTGAAAAAGCTCACAAAGCATCATATGTTTCTTACTGGCATTGCTAGAGCATACATATGGATATCTGATCATAAAAAGGATATCTGATAGCACCTACCACCACCCACCAATGCATCTTGAATGGCATGGCTGCTGGTGGGAATACAACCTTATCTCATTTACCCACCCATCACATGAATGTATGTCATCCAAAAGCATTTGAAGATGCCAAAACAAATAGCCTGATAAGAAGGATACCTCAGACAGGGGCAAAAAAGTTGTGTAATCCTAACATCCTCCAAGCCTATCTTTTCTATCTGAAGCTCTTCAATATCGTTTCTATTTTTTAAAAACTCCATACAAATATGACACACAGCCGTGCCAGTGAACCTTCCAGAATCCGGAACTGTTAATGACAACATATTAGTTTAACATTTGTACTATCCTTGGCATTGTGTGTGCAGTACTATCCTTGGCATTGTGTGTGCAGTGTGCATAGTCCTGCTGCACGAGCCTTCTAACAGCAATATATTTTGCATGAAATGAAAGAATTTCGAACACCACAGACCTAGCGTCGACGCTGAAACACTTTACATTGAGTCAATGTAACCTCAGATCTTACTTTTGGTTTCCAACAGTCAGGTCCCATTGATTCAGTGTAAAGTGCCTGTTCGTTTTTGTGTTCGCATTCGGTCTGTGCTGTACAAAATTATTTTGTTCCACTCGCTAACTAGGTACATTTAGCAAGCTCTTTCAACAGGGCTATGCTTGAATTCACTCCGGTACTTTCCTTTAATATCCGAAGACTTTCATTTAGAAATGTTTTGTCCATATAAAAGTACACTTACTTAGTATTAGTTAGTTACTGTATGTCAGTTTGAGAGACCTGACATTTTGGTCACAAATACAATTGGTTAGATCATAAAAGAAAGAACAGGGCCAATAGGAGGTGGTATACGGACAAGCCCATAATAATAGTCATATGCTTCCTAAAAGATAAACAGCAATTTGGGGAAGGTACATTTTCCCCAAACATGTGCATATAGATGAATGTGTAAAGTGTAGCAGGCTGGTAATTTAGAAGAATAGAAAGACACCCCAATTTTTTTTATTATTATTATTATTCTGACACCCTTCCTAATTTACTGTAATATGACTAGGTCTAATAGTCATTTAATGAAATTTAAAATATTTCTTTACTGTGTACACAAGACACCTGTAGATGGCACTATGCCAGTAAAGATGGGGAAGAGCCTTTGGTTCTGACGGTGGCAAGTCATATAAATTAAAATATTCGTCAGAGCATCTAACACATAAACCTGTGTCCGACTGCCTTTTAATTCTATCACTTATTTCAGGCATTCATTTTGGGACTGTTAACAATTTGGGTATGGCCTGGGAATCGGCACCACCTGCTGGTCATCGGTTGCTGATCCAAGAATCACATGTGCCAGAGATACAGAGCATACTCCAAGCACTACTTGCCTGTTCTTCTGATCTTCTGGTATTCAGTGGAGATGGCATCTCCAGATCCTCGTCGTGTTCTACAGTGGGACATTCAAAAGAAACTCCACCAATTGAATGAACAACAGCTCTACAGACTTGCCGTATCACTAGAAGATGAGAGAGAAGTGGAGATTCCAGCAGCAACAGGTAGCAATGAACTTGAATTGTTTGACTACATTGTCGGCTACATGAACAGTCAACCCCTGCAGAACCGGGAAGACAAGGGGATGTCGTGCCTGGTGGTGCTGAATGACAAGATTGATGAACTGAGAGATAATACTGGTGACAAACCAGTTGAGTTGGTAAGACTTAATGATATTACTGCACTCAGAGAGGGAGTTCAGAGTCTTAGACCATTTGCGGTGTTGAAATTAGCAGGTTCTTTTGAAGACATGTTAACCATAACTGAATTAAAATGTTGTTTTTTTTTTTTTTTTTTTTTTGCGATCACACCCAAGAGACAATGCTAGCACAGAGCTTTTTCAAGAATTAATCAATGCTTGCTCACCCACAAGACAAAGAAACGCCTCAGAAATTCATGTATCAAATAATGGGTCTTAAGTCATTTCTGCATAATCAGAAAGATCTGAATAAAACTATCCTTGTATCTCTATGATTGCATATGTATGTAGTAAGCAGATGGTAAGCAGATGGTAAACAGAAACACGGTCCAGTTGGAATGCCTAGCAGTCAACAGTGACATTGAAACAAACGACTCAGTTATTCAGTGGTCATTTAGGCGTTATCACTAAACAATGGTTGATAATGTATTTGATCTGTCATCCGTTTTTCTAGATTTGGCCCACATGTACTGATGTTACTATAGCTTATTAAAGTAGCCCCTTTCATAAAGTTAGCCTATCCACAAGTTTCTAGAGTCCCATGATGCTTAGCGCGAAATGTGGTAGCTATTTCCGCTTTGCCGTTTTAATATTGAATCAAATGGTGCGCCATCGGCATTCAAATTACTTTTTCTGACCCTGTTAAACTTCAAAACTTAGCTGCGAGCATTTATTTTGACAGCCGATAATTTCCGGAGCGTTTGCCAGCGTGTTTTGAAAAATACTCAACTTCACTGTCTTTTTATTATGGTGTTGAATTCAAGTAAGGTAACAGCCTACATTACGACGTTAGCAACTGCTAACTCCAACACGGAGACGACAACTTTGTAGAAAGGAATATGGCATTGACAAAAAAATCTATATGCTTTTATTTAGGCTTATAATACATGTAGGTTAGAAAATGATGGTTGTTTCACGATTCTCATGAACCATGAGCTCTTAAAACAGTAACTACACGGCGTTAGTCATACACGTTAGCTTGTAAGCTAACGTCAACACATATCTAATACCTGTATTGAATTAGCTATTTAGGCTAATGTTTGCTATCAGAATCTGAGCTAATTTAGGTAATGTTTGCTAGCGGGATTTGAGCCTCCATTACTTTATAAATCGGGTGCAAATCATGGTCTTTTTCTACTAATGCCTATTCTGGGACACATTTCCGTTGGTGAATCAGTAATATTTGCTACAGCAATTTTTAAGTTTTGTAAGCAAACGGACTATTGAAGTCACGTATCTCTTTCTGGTTTATTACCGAGGCACCATGGTAACTACAATATAAATATATAAACTACAATATAAATTGTCCTGGAGATAAATGAATCGCATTGAATGAAGGGGTGTGTCCAAACTTTTGGTCTGTACTGTATATATATATACAGTAATGAGAATATATAATCAGTTAGAAATTCTAATATCAGTAGTACATTGAATGTGTTTTCAGCATGATTTAAATTTTAGTTTTAAAAGCAGAATAATGTCAGTAGGTTTTAAATTTATTTATTTATTTGTGTTTTGCGTTTAGTCATATGGCTTTCAATAAATGTGCTACAGGTACATCAGGGTTTCTACAAAGTCTTGAAAAGGATGGAAAAGTATGTAATTTGATTTTAGTACTTTCCAAGTCTGAATAGGTATGGAAAACAGTGAAGACGATATGGAAAATATGTTATTCCAGGCTATTGGAGCTATCATTAGGTGATAATGTCTGACCTAAATGGCAAAATGTGTGTTGCCGCACAACCGGCCAGAGTCTAGGGTGACCACCTACTTATAACACCAAGGGGGACAAGGGGTATGTTTTGGAGGGACAAGGAGGGACGCCGCCCCGCCGCCAGACTCTTGGATAGTGGTTTACCCATTTGTAGCATATCGTACCTTACATGGTATATCAATACCTCATTTCAGGGAGGTCTGTGAGAAAATTTTGTATTTCTTGGATGCAATTTCCTGCATTTTAACCAAGTC
This sequence comes from Sardinella longiceps, assembly GCA_027497455.2. Classification (NCBI taxonomy): domain Eukaryota; kingdom Metazoa; phylum Chordata; class Actinopteri; order Clupeiformes; family Clupeidae; genus Sardinella; species Sardinella longiceps. Next base: position 7,939 of record JAODXP020003515.1, read on the forward strand.
TGGAGAGCCACTATCTGCTAAATAAGACAACAGATGTCTAGCCTACAGTACAGACCAAAGTTTGGACACACCCCCTCATTCAATGCGATTCATTTATTTCCAGGACAATTTATATTGTACATTCTCACTAAATGCATCAAAACTATGAATGAACACATATGAAATGATATACTTAACAAAAAAGTGTGAGGTTATGACAAAATTTTGGACCTGAACCCGATCGAGATGGTTTGGGGTGAGCTGGACCGCAGAGTGAAGGCAAAAGAGCCGACAAATTCTTAGCCTCTCTGGGAATGAATAACTGTTCAAGACAGTTGGAAAACCATTTCAAGTGACTACCTCTTGAAGCTCATCAAAAAATAAAAAGAGTACAAAGCAGTTATCAAAACAAAAAAGGATACTTTGATGAAACAAGAATATAAAACATGTTTTCAGTTATTTCACACTTGTTTTTATAAAGTACATAATGCCACGTGTTCATTCATAAGTTTGTTTATTTTGTAGATTGTCACTGAAGGCAACAGTCATGAAAATAGAGTAAATAATTTAATGGGAAAGTGTGTCCAAACTTTTGGTCTGTACTGTATATCCCAAGTAGGCTATAGGCCTATATTTTGAATGAATTAGGATTGGGTATAAGGTTATTATTAAAATAATAATTATTTATTTTTTAATCAGAGCTAAATGGAAAGCCTAGCCTATAGCCTAGGCCTTCTTTTAAAAATGTACTGGTTCCTAAATGATAAAAAAAATTATACCTAAGAAAGTTAGTTATTATCATTACATTATTAGTAATAACTGTATTGAGCTAAACAAACTGCAAATTCAGTAGGCTATCTGAAATCAATGGCTTGCCATAGTCTGAAAAAAAAAATCGGCTTGCCATATTTACAGTAGGTGCGCATGCTGGTTATAGGACAAAACATGCAGAAGTTCCTCTTGACTGTTTGCCTGTGCCTCATAATTATATTGAACATGTCCATCTTATTTCTGTACGTTTTTAAACATGATAGAATGTTTAAGCTACAGTTTGGGTTTAGGCATAAATTTATTTACCCTACTCTAGTTATCAGTCAGGGCAAGTGCGCGATGGAAATGATGTGGCTATATGAAACGTCTCTAGCTCGGGAATATTCCTGTAAGGTAGGCCTAGGCTATAATTGTAATCATCAAAATAAATATAGAAAGCTTTCTTATTAGTAGCAGTAGTCTATTAAATATATGTGGCAAACTTTGCTCAAGCTTGAAACTTGTTTCCACAGCGCAGCTTTTTACTACAAAAAATCCTTACTTGAGACACACTGAAATGCTTTCGATGCATAACGTCGGAACACCGGTGATTTATAGCCTATCGTTTATTTTCGCATGGAGGCCTATTGTAGGCATGTGTTTCTATATCATGATAGAAGTACAGTACGTGATGCAAATGATTTTCTACCTTGCACAGCTCAAATTTATCAGATGAAGTTTTTGCTTAGTTATTGCTGAATTAACAAAATGTGAGCACATACATGCAATTTAATAGCAAAAGGGGGTATTGCCGGATAGTTTTTAGATCTTTCTCTATATTATTTTTATGCAGGTGAGAATTGAAAACCCATTCACAGATTATTTTTGTGTACCCCCTAGAACCCATCCAAGTACCCCCAGGGGTACTCATACCCCAGTTTGACAACCACTGCTTTATAGTATGCACAACCTCATTCCATTGGCAGACATTGGACTCATTCGCAGTGAATCAGTCAGTAAAGTAGTCATTTCTCTGATGTCTGCCTTGTGCGCACTGCACACTAGTGATGCGCGGGCTCAGGGTTTTTTGGCACCCGCCCCAACCCGACCCATTAGGAAATCCGAACCTCTCGCCCGACCCGCGAAAATATGCTGTGATAATGACCCATTATCCGACCCGATCCGCGGAAAAATTAAGTGAGCCTATTGCCACTGAATCTAAATGGAAACTAAAGAGAACTCGTTTAATACACTATAACACATAGGCCAGATGACCAGATTTTGCGCTATATTCACAGGAAAGATTGTGATACATTTTTATGAGAGATTAATTAGGCCTATCTAACAACATATTTTTAAATGTCGTTCTTTATTGGAGGATTGTGCAAAATTGCACGGAAGACACCTCTCTTAGCGTACAGACACAAAACAAGCGCTTATGCAGAAACACACTGGTTTTGTAAACGTAACATCAGATCTAACAAATGTAACGAACAGATCTTTGAGAGCTCCATCAAATTTAAATGAACTTCTATCAACTTCGTTTATTGTCTCTTTAACTGCCTGCTGAGCAGAGCATTGTATGGAATTCCAGCAAGTTTATAACACCAGATAAAGATATTTCCCCTTAACAAAATGGGGTCGATCTTTACACTGAAATTGAACCCCTTTATTCTCAAGCAAGTACATTACAAGTGGGACCAATGCATGCCTCTGGTTAACTACTTTAATTTGATACCAAATACCTCCATTATAGGCGCAGATATACCCATACTAAAGCCTCCGAAAGACAATGAAGCAAATCTGTGTCACCCGCGATTTTGTTTTTCGGCGCTCGCGTCCGTAATAAATAATAATAACCAAAAAAACTTCGGAGTGCCCATGATGGGATCCATCATCTCCTATGTGCCAGAGACCTGCTGAACTGAACGCGCATTCGCTTGATGTGCTGGTTGCAGGAACGCATTGCACTGCTCTTGCCAGCATTGCAAGGAGAGGGAAATCGTGATGATGATGGACACCTTTATAAAAATACATGTTATAATTTAAAACTCCCTTTAGATATATAGGATAATAGTGAGTGAAATGTGAGCTGGACTCTTAGGTTAGGTTGTAATATTTCTGAAAATATTTTATAATTATATGCTCAGCTAATGCTGAATGGAAGCTGTGCACAATGAGTGATCCCTGCATTTGAAATGGCAGTCACGTCAACAGTCTTGTATGTTACATTTGATTTACATTTACAGATTTACAGATTCCACTATGCAAAATGTCATAGATTTCACCATGAGTGAAGAACCTTATGCCAGTGGTCCCCAACCCCCGGGCCGCGGCCCAGTACCGGGCGTGTCCAAAAAAAAAAAAAAAAGAATTTCAAACCGGGCCGTGACCAAAAAAAAAAAAAAAAAACTCAATGTACTTTGTATAGCCCGCTGTTTTTAGATAGTAAGCATGCATGTTTGCATTTGGCAACGTCTTTTTTCGGATGTCTAATTCTCCAACACATTTGTTACTTACTTGCGCTGATCAACCTTCTCTGCTTCAGCGCAGCCTCTGCTCACTTCACTTGAGCAGTTCTTGGCGAACGGTATATGTCAAGGTTAGCAAAACTGCTGGAATGAGCAAAAAACAAACGTCTAGAGATTTTTTTTGGAAGGGGAAGGGGGGGGGGAGACCCACTAATGATGTTAGTAAGCCAGATAATGCAAAGAAAAAGAAGGGGTCCTTCAATTGAAAATATAACGAGTCCTATCTAAAATATGTATTCATAGAGACCGGTAACTTGCATGCACCACAGCGACAGTCTTTAAATTGGCAGATAAAGTTGCTGCATTTAAAGCAAGCTTGATTTGTAGTCGAAGACGAGTGGACAGGGGGGTAGCCTATTTAATATTTTCCAAACATTAGTGGGGATTTTGGGAGTGGCTGAGGCAGGGCCCTCTCTCTCGCAGCTGGTGCGCTATCATCTGGTTTCAAAGGAGTTTGAGCATTCCTTCCCATCCTCCAAAGATCCACGGCAAACAAATGAGTGGGTCCGCAACCCACTCGAATTTCGAATCACTTGTCAGCGCAGGAGGAAGATCAATGGAAATAGCAAATGACGGTTTTAAAAGTAATTTTGAGCAAACCTTTTGGAACAAAACCAAAGCGGAATATGTCGTGATAGCTGTGAAAGTGCTAAAAACGTTGCTACCATTTCTCACCACAAACCCACGTTTTCGGCAATGGTTGCATCTAAGACAAAATTGCGCAATCGACAGGACGTTTCAAACGCACTAAGGGGGTTTCACACTGAACACGCTTTTCCGCTTGTAAAACGCGAGTATTCTGAAAAATGAGCGACAAAAACATGTGAGGTCGAAAATGATAAATGTACGTCTTGTTGCTATGACAGCTAGATTTGGCTAAACTGCTAACTCCCCGACTTAGCTATGACTGGCAGCTAGGCAACGGGCCCATTGTTGAAGAAAACGCGACCTCAAAAGTTAAACTATTTTCAACTTTGAGCGCTTGCGTTTTTTAGTCGCTTGCGTTTTTACTTGCGCTTTTTTACGCGAGGCGCGTAGCAACGGTCAAGTCGCATCGTTCCATAGGGAAACAATTGAAATCGAGCGCCTGGAGGTGAAAAAAGCGTGTCAGTGTGAACGGGCTCTAAGAGTGTCACTATCTTCCATCACCCTGAGATAGAGCTGCCTTGTTGCAGGGAAACAAGATTGGGCTCTCACTGATTATGTGGCTTCAAATTTAACTACTTCAAGCTTACTGATAAGTGTGTCTTAAATTTTGTCCAATTCTGACTGATGCAAAATTTACCAACATGATCAACAGAGAAGGACTAACACAAAGATGCCTAAAATGGCAGCTCAAGAGGAACATCCTAATGACAAAGAAACTGCCAAAATGAAGATCCAAAAGATGCTTCAAAGAACATCTGGAAGTGGGTGTTCATATTTCAAAAGTCACTCAAATAGTGACTTGATTGCACAGTCTGGTGAACCTCTCTCTCTGTGGTCAGTAGCCAACAATTTTGCTTCAAATGATATTATTTACACTTCTGATGTCACCCCATTAATGTACATCCTCCAAACTCAGTGCACACTGTAAATATCATGATTTATGTGTTGCAGCAGCCATCATGATAACAGACAACCATCTCCAGTGTCCAGTGTGATGTCCATGAAGAGTGATGAGTCAATGACTTGTCCGATTTCATTTGAACAAAAAAGTCCTATAAACTCTAGGTATTTATTACACAGGGCCTCCAACCTTTTTTCCTCAGCAGGCAGGCAAAATGAATGTGGCCTACTTTTATGGTCAGATTGGATGAAAAATATTTTTTTTGACTCATGGTGGGTTAGGCATCTAGAAGAATGATGATACTGAAAATACCCCCCTCCCCTCCCCCCTCCTTACTTTCAGTTATGGCAAAGGGTCTGTTATGTTTTGGGTTATTGTCATTCCATTTGGGTGGATGCCATCATGAACTCCATGAAATACTTAGCCATTTTCAATCAAAATTTGCCCGTCATTGCCAAGTCTATAAAAGCATGTCATGCTTGGCTCATTCAACAGGTCAAACCTTATGCAAATACGGTTGCAACATCCAGGGGACTAAGAATGAAACTGTTATTTAACATTTCTAGCCAAATTTACCAGGGTGCCAATAATTAAGGGCGGTCCATTAAACTTGTCTTCATGCTTTGAGGTAGCAAGCCTGTTGTGAGTGACTTTTTCATAGACATGACTACTTTCTCTGGTTATTATGTAGGGAAGGTATTGGTGTGACCTGTTCAGTGTGTCCTAAGAAGGCATGTAAGTCCTGCCTGTCCTGCGTGGCCTCCTTCTGTGAGACCCATGTGAAGGATCATTATACAGCCCTAACACTGCAGAGACACAATCTGATGAAGGCCATTCCAGACCTTGAGCAGAGAGTCTGTCTTGAGCACAACAGAGAGAAGAAGTTATTCTGTAAAACTGATCAGACTCCAGTCTGTGAGTTATGTGTGGCCACCGAACACAGCAGTCATGAAACAGGACGGAAATCAGGTAAATATAAAACGACAAAAAATAAACAATGTGGTGTATGTGAGCGGTAAAGTAGTAGCATGGTGATTAGAGAACCTGGCTAGAATAAATAGAAAATATGAGTCATGATCATGATTGGTTAAATCATGTTAGATGGCATTCAATATGCACGGCTGACACGGTTTTCCGTCATGCCTATTCAATTAGCGGTCCAAAGGTCACATTCAGCCCTAGCTCACTTTGTGTGTTTCTTAGTTCTGTAACATACCTACCCCAAATCAATACAAAAACTAAACTGCATTAACCCCAGCACTAATTTCAAGTTGCACCTTGCATGCAACAAAGTGATACCGTAGGTTTCACGTTCAGCGTTAACTGGACTTGCTATGATGGGAACAGCAGAGTAAAAATCAGTCTAAATCAAATCAGTCGTTTTACATCATGGAAAGACAGTTGAGCCAGGTGCACTTCACACATAGACACATACACTGATTCCAATTCATAACTTGGACAAGAAATCAACTTTTATTTCCATATCCTCCCATAACACTCTTCCAGAACAGAAGAGGCATGACTTTGCTTTTTTTATGTATGAAATGGGATGATCTCCATTTTTTATTAACATTGAATTATTAAATAGTTCTGACCTAATGAAATTATAAAATGTATTCATACTATAGGGATATGGGTTTATTTTTGCCAGTATAATCATATTTCAGTGGCTGTTGTAAGAGACATAATTATTGTAGTTTTTTTCTAACTTTTTTATGGATTTTATTTCCTTTTTCTCTTTATAGATTATATGATAACATTTCTTGGAAAGCTGGGTCTTCTGGAATTTTATCCAAATAAACTCTCTTTGCGATATTTACTGGAGGTTAATGGTGACACAATCCTGGAAAAAGACATGGAGTCTGTGAAAGATGTCCCTTTGGGTTTCCTAAGAAAACTACTGATGATAAATACAGATTGTCGCAATTACTCTTTGCCCAGTCAAACGGAAAGCATTAGTGATGACGACGATGATGATGATGATGATGGTGATGATGAGGAGGAGGGGAAAATCAATCCTTTGGATCTGGTCACTGCTCTCTACCTTTGTGCCGACAGCTTTTTGCAACAAGAAATGTCCATCAAGATGTCAATGTGTCAGTTTGCTGTCCCTTTTCTATTGCCCCAGTTAGGTGAAAATCCTTGCACCCTCATGCTATGGGCTCTAAGGAATATACATAAAGAATGGCGTCCCCATGACCTTACACACACCAAAGGTTATGTAGATGATAGTGTTGTCCATGCACATATACCTCTGATTAGCTTTGTTCGTCTGAAGGACTGTAGCTTCTCCAAATCCCAACTAATTAATCATATCCTGAGTAATGCACAACAAAACAGGCAGTTTTTTACACACAGAGAAATGAATGGGGGGGATGTCCCAAAGAAGATTTCAAATGGTCTGGTGGAGATTGTCTGGAGTCTTCCATGTGGCCAGAGTAACATTGATGTGTTTCCTGAACCTGTGGCAATAGCTAACATGAGGGGAGATATAAGCTCCAATGAAGCCCAATTCAGTTTCTTAATGCAGGTGTCGGCTGCAGTGTTTGTGCTCCTGGACACAGTCACTCAAGAGGAAGAGAGGTTGTTAGATTTGCAGGGACCTTTAAAGTCCAAACTGTATTTAGCAAACAAATCTAAAACTAAGAAACATCATGTGGAATCAGTTGATAGACTGAACCTCCAGGAAAGTCATGTGCTAATGTGGAAACAAAAACAGAATATGGCTCAACTCGTGATTCATATTCACAGGTACCATTAAAAACATTTTGGACAAATGCAAGGAATTAATGAGCATAGACAACATGTCAGAGACGGCACATAATTTGAGTATATCTGTGGATGAATTTAGAAAGTAAAGCCTCAGTATCAGCAAAGATAGCAGTTGACAACATAATGCAAGGCATTGGGGTCTGCCAAATACCAGACTACAAGATGACACAACTACCACTTCAAGGTAAATATTTGAAAGAAATAGCTCAGATTGAGTTAGAGGAATGCAGGCTGCAGAATCCAGGTGATCTTAGTCTAGAGCAATATAAGGCTAAACTTCAGGAGAAGAAACTTGCACTCAGAGAAGAGCAAGCCAGCCTTAAGACATCAAAGGCAATGAGAGAGTTCATTCAAGCACTGTCTACACCAGACCAAAAAACAGAGGACATTCTTTCTCAAATGGCTGGCACTCCAGTTGAATAGAGAATCATTGAAGCACTTAACAAAACTCCGCCAGAATTATAAGAAAATTTGCCATGAAAAGGGCAAGACAATCGAGGAACTTAATCAACAGCTTTTGGACAACTGCCTGGGCATTGAACATTACATGAGAGAAATGGGACAGATATATGAATCCAAACACATGACTGCAAGATGAAACAAAGCATCTATCTTCAATTGCTGCTGAGCTTTTACTTGATGGATTCCCTATTGAGCTCCTTGATGGAGATGCATCTTGCATCCCAGAGAAGTGGGTGACTGATGTTCTTAAAGAAGTTCACAATAAAGTAGGGTGCAGTCGACTCTTGGTTGTGTCTGTTTTGGGTGTGCAGAGCACAGGGAAATCTACTCTCCTCAACACCATGTTTGGAGTTCAGTTCCCTGTTAGCAGTGGACGCTGCACCAGAGGAGCCTACATGCTCTTCCTCTCTGTTGAACAGGAACTCAGAGAAGAACTGAAATGTGATTTTATTCTACTTATTGATACAGAGGGTTTGAAGGCACCTGAACTTGCCAGTGTTGACGGAAGTTATGAACATGACAATCAACTTGCCACACTAGTGGTAGGACTCAGTGATGTAACCATCATAAACATTGCATTTGAGAATTCAACAGAAATGAAAGATGTTCTACAAATAGTTGTCCATGCATTCCTGCGGATGAGCCATCTTGGAAAGAAACCAGTCTGTCATTTTGTGCATCAAAATGTTTCAAGTGTATCTGCACATAACAAACTAATGACAGACCGTGAGCACCTTTTGAAACAGTTAGATGACATGACAAGGATTGCTGCAGACATGGAGAGATGGACATGAAATTCAAGAAATTTAGTGATATTTTGGATTATGATGTAGAAAACAACAACTGGTACATACCAAACCTATGGAATGGAACCCCCCAATGGCCCCTGTCAATTCAGGATACAGTGAAGCTGTACATGAGTTCAAAAAGCATCTGCTGGAGCAGAACCAAGCTGGAAATTTGTCAGATATCCCAGACTTTCTGTCCTGGATGAGTAGTCTGTGGAAAGCAGTGAAACATGAGAACTTCATCTTCAGCTTTAGAAACTCTCTTATTGCTTACACTTACAACAATCTATGTAAAGAGTTTTTAGAGTGGGAATGGTCTTTCAAGAAGAGTGTTTATTCTTGGTGGAACAGAGCAGAGGCACAAATATCGAATACTGGCACCAGCGAACTGGAAGGTCTGTGTGAAAAGTTTGAATCAGATGCAAAAAATGAAATTGAAAAGCAAACAGCCGAGATGACAAAGAATTTGGAAGAGTATTACCAAAGAAAAGACGGACATGTAAATCTGATGAAAAGGTTCAGGGCTGAGTTTGAGATCAGCATCAATCATCTTTGTAAAGAGATGATCAGATTTGTTGACAACAAACTTAAGACTGAAGTTAGTCTAAAAATTGACATGGAGAAAGTAGGAAAACATAAAAAAGCAACAAAGACGATACTGTTGAAAAGCGAGTAACGGAGCTTTTGAAAACTTGCAGAGAACGATAACAGAGTATTGACCGACAGTGACTTGCATGAAGAGTTTGAGCAAATGTGGACTGATGCAACAAGAGGCATTCATCCACTGAAGGAGAAGGACATTCCCTCTTTAGTCATGCAACAACTGCGCACTAAACATGACCCACCAAAACATTCAGAATGAGCTAGCACAAGATTCAAGATCTAACTGAATATGGAGTTGGAGAGTTTAAGGTGACAAATAAAAAAGCACATAACGCTGCAGGGCAAAATGTTGAGCATATTCACCAAGAATAGCATTAACAATTGATGCTAAAATTGTTGCACAAAACATAATAGAACGCTGTAAGACAATAATTGAAGACAATGTGAGCTCTGGTAAAGATTATTGTGATATGTACAGCAAAGAGCTTCTACAGATGATTGATGATAACCTGAGAACAGCAAAGAGGACCAACAAAGTATTTGAGATAGATTTGAAAATATACATATGTAGCATTGCAGCCCGAAGATTCTTGGTAATGCACAGAGATTTTCTTGATGAAGAGAAGCCCTTTACAGCATCTACAAAAGACCAAGGAGCTTTACAGATCCAGTTTTGTTGACTCCTTTAGAGAAAAAGATCAATGTTGGAAAGGCCCAAAACTTTACCCAACTTTGCATCAAACCAGCCATCAAAGAGTATATCAACAAATTCCTTGGGATTGAGATTGTTGATGGGATTCTGTCAAGCACCTGTTATCCTCAGTACAGTTCGCGGGCATACTCTCAATACACAATTTGGTCTGAACTGCTGGAAAAAGATGACTTTGAAAGTTTTGTGAAATGCATCCTAAATTATGAGACCTTCATTAAGGACTGGATTCATAGGCATGTTGTTGAATGGCTGTCCAATGACATGGGTTTGATTAAACTGAAGAGGCAGATTCTGCAAACTATCCTTGGAAAGATTACAGAAACAATTTATGCTGTTCAAAATAAAATCAATTAATTCCAATGATGCTGACAATGCAACTGTGTTTATTGAGAGGCTTTCCCAGGCTGTTGCTGAAGATTTCTCACTTCCTATGACCAGCGTAGTTCTCTTCCAGATGGCCGGTAAAATGACTCCATTTATAAACCGTCTCCAGCAGTCTCTGGATGAGTTGAAGGAACAGCTAGAAAAAGAATTTGAAGAATCAACTAACGTTGAAGACGCACTAAACTCTCTCACATTCAAACCACAGGATGAGATTTTCAAAAGAGTATTTGGGTGTGGGGAGCAGTGTCCCTTCTGCAAGATACCCTGTGAGGCTGGAGGCCAATCACATAAGCATCATGCCACTGTACACCGTCCAATGGGTGTAGGGAAATATCACTGGGTAAAAACAGATACTCTGTGTGACACCATCTGTACAACAAATGTTTTCAGTAATGCCTTATTCAGAAATGATGATACACAATTTCAGGATCATCCTTTCAAGCAATACCGTGACTACTACCCCAGCTGGGACATTGCCCCAGACCCATCGACAGAAGCGTCTGACTACTGGAAATATGTGCTGGTGAGATACAATGACAAGTTTGCAAAGGAATACAAGGCCAAACCAGCTGATTGTCCCCAACAATGGCACAGGATCACTAAAGAACAAGCTTTGGAAGGATTAAAAGCAGCCTTCAATGTAAAACTAGAAATGCGCTCGCAGAGTGCCAAACCTCTGCCAAATCAACATGGTCACTGACGTCCTAGAGTTGTGGTGTTTACGGATGGATGAGAGGAATCTTTTAAAAATGCTGACTCTTCTAAATAAAACCCTACATTGTATACTGTATATTATGAAGCATTAGTCAATTTCATCCCTGAAGCATTAGTCAATCATGTCAACTCTACCTTAAGAGCTTGTTTGTTCCTGCCCCATGTTCATCTATATGCAGCAACTAAACTCAACTCATCCATGGAACCCCCACTCCACTGCATAATAGCTCCTTACAGACCCTCAGAAGCTCTTGTCTTTTACAAACTAATTGCCACACACACATACACACACAACACACACAGTCACAGTCCTGAAGATGACATTTGAATTTCAAAAGCTGCTTTGCAAGGGTCAAAAGGGAATCCCAACCCTGGGCATATTACCAGAAATCCCCAGTGGTACGTGGCATGTGCCTGTTTGCACGTGAACACACCCACATTCACACATAGGCCTATCTGAATGACTTGATTGCAATTTGTGAGTGGAATGCCTAACGAGATGCTGTCTTCTTGCCGCATTGTTGATTGCAAGAGCTGTTCTTATGATAGCCATGGAGCGAGGAATGCTAATGGGTTTTATCATATTCAAGCATGGAAAAAGAACAGCACAAGTCTTAAGTCAGAGGTCACTAAATGGCAACGGATGGTATGGATATCAGAAGTATGGAGACCAGACATTACTTTCATCAACGCTCCACAATAAATGATGGTGTGTTCCAAGACACTTTCACAAAGGTAAGTCACTTACTTTGTAGACGTAATATTATTGGGGCAACCACCTTGTTGGTAGGAAAGACTACTAGAAAAAGGAGTTACCATCATACTAATGTGGTATCAGTTTTAAATGTTGTCTACAAAGCAATGCATATGCTGTTTGTGTTTGCAGGCAAACCTGTGTATCAAATGTTGGGAGTGTGATCCTGACTGGGCACCTTCTCTGTATCTCGGCCACACTGAGGTGAAGACTGCAAACAAGCATAGACCAGATCAGGCAGTTTTGCAAGAAGGTCTCAAGCCCCATCGCCAAGCACTGGCATCACTGGTCCTGAGACTGAGGTGCCAGTGACAAGCAGATAACAGAGGAGCTGTCACTTATCAACTTTTTTCAGATTTAGCTGACCATGGATTTGGTATTAAAGTAAGTGCACTTATGAGTGCTACACATCCCTGTCTTCACCAGAGGCCACAGCCAACTTGATACAGAAGATGTAGAGGATACCAGGAAGCTCATGTTAGGATCCTCGCAGAGCATATGACTGGATGTATGTGTACATATACTTTAAATGAAACAATATGCCTGGGGTTTGTGGTCCCTTTGCTAGATAAAATTGTACCAATGTGTGTCCAAATGTTGTGAAGAAGTCGTGTTAGCATTCTAAAAATATCTAACGTGTAAATATGTAGGCCTATGTTGTATGTTTGTGTAGCCTTGTTATTTGGACTTGAACTATTTGTCTTAGCTCCAATTTCAACGAGGGACACAATAACTTCCAGGAGACAGGCTACGGTTACTGAACTTTACTTCAAGACCACAACTCCAGTACAAGCAGTCACACCTGAACCTTTTTTCCTTTTTCTACAACAAAACCCCTCCTCACATTATCTCTCTTCACAGTAAAAGTCCCCTATCCAAATTGCATCTGATCTTTTCAATGCATAACCAAAATTCATTCTACATTTGTTTGGTGTGGCTTTTGATTTTTAAGTATTTTACTTTAAGTATTTTGTATTGACACCCTCACATGTATTTATCCATCTATGCAAATAAAATATGCAGACTGAATGGGATTGTGCCTCTATATAAGTACACATGGGTGAGGACCCAAATACACAACAGACAGGGATTCAAAGGACTTAATTTTACTTTGAATAGCAGACAGAGAATACACAGGAACTCAGCTCATACATCCCTAGAGACAAACAGTGGTCAGGTTTACATGTTTTTTTCTGGATCGGATAGCCTAGTAAACCAGCGCCACCCGCTGGACACCAAAATGTTTTGTCTGCGAGTGGGTCTAGCCTCACAACATTCTCCAATTCTGCCAGAATGCTAGGAATCTGGCAAAACCAATCATAACGCAGAGATGTGTTTTAAATCAAAGCGGGCAGGGTTTAAAACCAATCATAACACAGAGATGTGTTTTGAATCAAAGTGGGCGGGGTTTTGAGGGAGTGACGACAGAGCGTTGGCCTATAGGCACAGACATGGTTTGAGAGACAACGGGTTGTGCTCATCAACAATCTCCCGTTGTACTCATTCATCGGGGCCAAACTAAATTAGACATGATTCCAATCTCACATTTAGGCTGGTTTATCAGGCTATGGATCGGATTGAAATTGGTCTGATTAGTTCAGGTGGGATATTTATCTCACATGCCTTACCTAGCACCCATTAGCCTACTGCCAGTTCACGATTAAAAGACACCTGAGAAAACAACCAATTGTGACAAATAAACCTGTTTACCTTTACTAGGTCTGTATTGCATCCTGTTACATGGATGAGACCGCAGTTTCCATTATCATAACAATTACATTCACTTTCACCCTCTTGGCTAACTAACATGAATCTTTAGCAAAGTATCTGCTAGATAATATCACACTTAACAGCATATGGATTATGCTGGGTACTTGTTAACATGCTAGCTTAGTTTTTATAGTGAGATAAACAAACTCGTCTGGTACTTTTTACAACTTCATTGTGCAGCTTCTAGGTTTAGGCAATGTGTGTGTTTACGTGTGTAACTTATTCTTATTCTTATTACTATTATTACTATTCTGTCAAACCAATTGTGTTGAATTCTGAACAGTTTATCAAAAGGTGTACACCACCTCTTTCCGATTCAAATTGTAAACTGATTGAGCACAATCGGTTCAGATGGCGTGTGCACAAGGTGTTTTCAGTCAGTTTCAGCAGAGACTTTATTATAGGAGGAGACACAGCACTCACTGTATTGCCTCATTGAAATGCATGGGAAAAGTTCGTTAGGCAAAGTTGGCTGACTTCAGAAACGGGAAGTCCTGCCTTGTAGTGAGAAGAGCCAATCGTGTTGTTCGAAGCAGCATAATGGATGCTTACCTTTTATTTATTCCCTAGCCATGTGGCGGACGTTTGCCCAAAGGCAGTGAGAAACTTGTGTTTAGAATAAATGCCGTGTTCGAAAATGCCTACTGGGTACTACACTGATCCTGGCATGAAGTAGTATGTTTTATGCAGTATGTGGAAAATATGATTTTACCAGTATGCAAAAGTTTCCCGGATGTTATACTGATGGCATACTGATGGCGGCCAAATCGCTAGTATACAAAAGGTGCTCACTACTCGGATACTTCAATCCCATATACTATGGTGGGTGTAGCATTCAGTACACAGTCTATACTGAAGCAGTATGCAGTACATAGCACGTAGTATGACTTTGCGAACGCAGCTAAAGTCTTTTAAAACGCTATTTGGGCAACATCCTTGACGATATTGACACCGTTCAATTACGATTTGAACAAGGATTCAAACAGTGTGCTTGTTAATTGCATGCAACCTGCTCATCTGGAGGTATGAATATCTCCCCATTCATTTAGATAGGGCCTTCAAAATAACTCCCCGAAGGCGTATCCAAGATGGCTGCCGAGTGAACGGACTTGCTTTAGAAGGACTTTGGTTTCAGCACATAAACCAATTAAAATGGTGCATGTAAACCTACCCAGAGGACTGAACAGAACTAGGGGTTTAAATACACAAGACTAAACAGGGGAACAAGGAACAGGTGAACTAAGGCAGGAATTAACAAGACTAATAACAAGGGAACAAGACTGTGTACAGGTGAGGGGCTAGGAACACAAGGCAGGGATAAACAAATGAGCACATGGAGGACCAGGAAGCAAACAACAGGAAGTGACATAGGGACAGACAGAAAACATAGGAACACATGTCAAGGAACAAGAAACTAAACACAGGCAAAAAGAACATGACTGTGACAAGGAGAAACTCATTGTAGAAACTCATCACATAACTTAAAATAGTACTGTATAAACTTATATATCACATAAGGTAAATAGTGGACACACACAAGTTAAATATGAAAGGCGATTTAAATTCACAAATGCAAAGACATGATACAAATAATGTCTAAAGTTCATTATAAGTAAAGGTGAATAAATTCAAATAAACTGATACAGTGTATATTGTAGAAAGTCCATACATGCAAAATGCTCCACATTAAAGTGAGAACAAAAGATAACTTGAGGTCTTGAAATTTGTGAGGCAGGAAGTGGGCTAAGATTCACAGATCCACCTGCAGTTAGGCCTTCAAGGTCACTCTGTTACAGAAGCATCACCTTGCCGTGGTTCATCTCTGGCTGGTGTTCTGCTGAGTCGCACGCATTCTAAATGAAACCACTATATGGAACAGTTCTGGTTGTCATAAAGCAACCATGTCATTGAGTTCTTTGACTGTCCACAAATGCGGAATTGAACTTTCATACACAACCACTAAAAATGTAATTAAAAAATGTCAAAATACACAGTACTGTAATTATTACAACTGGTAAAGAAAATCATCTGTGACAAGTATAAGGCCTTTGTAAAACTATGTAGCCCTTCACTTTCTCAATTCACTTAAATTGTTTGAATAATCAGAACAGGAAAAGAAAAAAAAAAAAACACGTGGTAGTAAAGTAAGCTACGCTACAACAACAGAAACCTGAGGTTATCCCTCACAACTCCTGATCCTGCTTGCTTTTTAGCGCGGTATGGAATTAGTCGTGGAGGGAAATGATTATTGAGCGGAGCTACGTAGGAAGGCAAAACCAGCACACCTGGGAAAACACTGCCCTTAGTTCCCATCCCTTTCTCCAATGCATCTGACAGCCCAGTTAGCCTATGTGTGCTCAAATCTTCTGCTCTGCAGAAAGTTGACCTTCTCATGGATTCTTCAGTGCACGTTTTGCAGCCAATGATGGTGTTGAAGTGTGTAGAAACCAAGGGTTCATCCACTGGATCTAGAATGTGATTAGATATCTGTGATGTTTGAGGAACAAATGGAAAAGGTGAAATGAGTTTGTTTACTACATTATATATTGCTTCACACTCCAGGAGCTTACAGCTCTCTTTATCTCACACCACCATGTTCAGGCCAAGTTATGATATAGGTGTGGCATATTTGATTTTATTTTACAGGTAGAGGTAGGTAGACAGCCAATGAAATTCAGTACATCCAACTTCTATGAATTTGGTGTTTTAGCGCTTTAAGGAAATGGATGAAAGAGAGCAGGAGTAAATGTAAACAATTCAGTAAATTAATAAAATATTTAAAATGAATTAATAAAAATAGATAACACAAGCAAAGACATTTTTATGACGTCTGTCTGGGTCATAGTGAGAGACACTATTGGTCTGAGTTGGTCAGCTGGACCAGGTGTTCAATCTGATTTTGACATCCTTAATGATGTGGTCCTATAGTTTAGCAAACAAAAAAAAACATACACAATAGCATTTACACTATCTGGGAAATTACTTATGCCACTGTTTTTATCTCTCATTTTTTATCCATTGTGAGTTTTAACAATAAAATAATTTTATTGGGTAAAAAAACAGGTAAAATAAAATAGAACCTGTGACCTATAATGTGCCAAGTTTCCCACAGTCACTTGTCTTATGCAGGCAGCTCGTGCGACCCCACAGAAGATCAAAGGAGTTCCACATATGCATTGCAGACATTGTGAGCTGAGTGTGGTTTGTATGCTTGCTTTGCTGATGTCTTTTTGAAATCCACAAACAACATATTGAAACCAACTTAAAAACATGTTTTTTTCCCTTGACACCCTCATCAAAACCTAGCGAAAGTCTTAACGGACCTTGAACCTATATTGTAATAACTAGTGCTGTCAAACGATTAAAAAAATGAATCTGATTAATCACAAAATTAATCACTTTTAATCACAACTCAATTCCTGCAATAAGAATTTGGATGCTAGAGTATGTTGGATCCTTATTTTGCCCTGTAAAGGCCCTGATACTAAATAGTTGGCTTTGTTCATCTCAAATGGGGCCAGGCGCGTAACTACCGCAGGTTCAGCGGGTGCGGCCGCACCGGGGCCCGTGGCCTTGCAGGGCCCGTCCGTCGCCACCTCTGAAGAGATCAGTGACGTTTCTATCTGAACACTTCAGATACGTACGGGCCCCCTGAAGAAGAAATGAAACCCCTCCATGTAACAGCGTTCGCCTGAACATAAATTACTTGCATCTAAATAATGACGAAGAGAGACATGCGGACGTTTGGCTTATAAGAATTTAATGACCGCTAGGATTATATAGGCGTAATTTACCCTGAATCTCACTTCATGGTGACACCTGAAATATTGTCCAACTTAATAGGGCAATGTAAACTATAGGCAAATGTGTATAAATTATTATCAACATATAGAGATAATAATCAGCGAAGTGAACAACAACGTGTATTTTGGTAGTCTAATTTGCTTTAGGCTACTAGGGATTGTGGGATAGCCTGCGGTAGCCTAATGAACCTGCGCATTAGGCTACGTGCAGAGTTGATAGCTATGAATCGAAATATAAACAGAAGGGGTTTTCATAAAAAATCTGATCCCAACATGTATAGCAGGATATCTGTAACGTAGAATATTATTTGAGGTGGCATCTCTCGTTTAAATGAAGGCCAGTTTCAGTCACTAAAAATGCCTGGGCTACTTTTGGAAAAGTTTACTATTTGCAGCAGTTAGACGGTAACGTTAGTGAAGGTTTTTTTTTTTTTCAAATATGGATGAGTGGAGAGTTTTCATACGTGGAAAAGAAGAATCGAGATAGAGACAATTTTACTTAAAATCAGACGAGGACTGCTCAAAAGTAAGTTAAGAGTTTTGTGCATGGTGCGCCGTCACCAATGTTTCTCCTCTTTATTTAGGCTAATGAATGAATGGTGCGCTCGCTGTCATCAATTTGTGTCTTTGGTGTGGTAACGTTAACGTTATGATTAGCCTGGGATAGGCCGTTAACGTTACTTGTGTTTCATCATCTTCTCTGGCATTCGTGGACATTGTGCTTAGGGGGACCACCTTGATAATCTTGCTTGAGCAGCAAGGGGCAAGAGAGACTCAGCACTAACGTTAACATTTGTGCATTTAGCAGAGGCTTTTTATCCAAAGCAAGGGTGAAGTGCAAGAGGGTGATCTTATGCATAGTTGGCTACATTTGTCATTTATGTGTACATTGAGTCCGTTTTGACGTTTGATGCAGATGATGAGTAATAGCCTACATGTAAGCTAGAGTCCATTTAGGGATAGACTCTGTCTCCATAATTTTTTCTTGGGCTAAGGGGGGCCCGCAATGCACAGTCGCACCTGGGCCCGTGACAGACTTGTTACGCCACTGAATGGGGCAATTCACACCTGTCCCCTACCCCCATGGATTACCCAAACATGTTGTTGGACAGGAGCTAGGCCATAATCTTTGAATAGTTTGACTTGATAGCCGAACCATTTTCTATCTGAAATTGAACATAATACATGCCATGAAAGTGGAACCATATCCATCAGGATTAATCTGAGTTAATTTTTTTAATCCGAGTTAATTTTTTTGGATTAATCACGTGATTAATCACTTCATTTTGCCAGCACTTATTGTAACTGATAACACATGAAGATACTCAACACTTAAAACAACTTTTTCACAAGCACAGTGTAAACTCAAAAAGAAAATTGCTCTGTTGCTGAGAGGAAGAATAAGCAACCAAATGCTTCAAAAAGACTAGCTGTCCTGTGGTTTTGCCTGGTGAGATACAAGTGTTTGCAGAAGCACCTGTGCATTTGTTACCCTCCCACATTACCCGTTCCATTTTAGCAGTCTATGTGATCTATCACTTGTATTTTCACGTTGTGGCACAGCACTATGCTGATTCATGTTGAGTGAGGTAATTATCAAAAACTGCATTGATGTGTCAATAGATGAGTTTCCTTCTAATTTGTAATGCACTTTTAATTTTACCATCTACCAATTGTTATTTTCCTACTAATGTGTATATAAATCTAATTCCCATGAGAGGGGTGGATTAACTTTATGCGTCTAGTACTGATTGAGAGTTGAATTACACTATTTGTGTGATTTATATATTTATTTATTATTTTAGAGTGTAAAAATTGTAAAAAAAAAAAAAAAAAAACTCTTATTTCAAGGTTATTTTTCATGTGAACCATTTAGCAGTAATGAGTAGACCTAGCATCATTGGAAAGCTCAGATTGCGCAGTTTCATGCACTAAGGTGAATCAGGCTGGAGTTAGGGCAGAAGTTCTATGTCAGATTGGAGGTGTGGCATCAGATGCATGTGTTTCACATACACAGCATGAGAGCTGCCAGTCATGCCATAGGCCTTGCTGTGACTTGTGCATCAATTACGGACACATTTAGAAGAGACATTACATTTTTGCGTAGTTATACCATAATGACTCATTTAGTGCGTGATGTGCCGGACATCGTGTTCACTCTTTTGTCTGGAGCAGCAAATGCCTCTTTGCTTTTTGGATTACTATACTTATTGAAATGCGTGTTCGAGTTGGATTTTACCTGTTTGTGTGAGAAAGAAACAAGCCTAACCCTATTAGAGGTCTCATTCCTTATATGCCCAGTTATAATGTTATATATGATTCCCCACATTACTAAACCGGAAAGTCAAATAATTGACAAATGCTGCAACAAAGTTTGGCACAATATAACTACCTTCGTCGCCTCTTGGGTGTTTTGGTGGAGTGCTGTCTTGTTGGATGGAGATTTCTGGCCCTGCTTTCGGATAAGGTTTACTGATCATTGGAATATACCATGCAAGAACTCAAGTGACCTTACATCAGAGGAAAAAATCGTTCTTGCAACTTACAGAAATGATTCAGTTGTAAGTTAGTCTGTTTTAAAAATTCTATACTGTTTTTTAGTCTTACATGTGGCTCTTCAGAGTTTTAAGAAAAAAAATAGCATTTCAATGTGTGCAATATCTAATGATTATAGTTTGAATGAATGAATTAATTAATTAATTAATTAATTAATTAATTAATTAACATTACTCCCCATTAATTAATTAACATTACTTTAATTAATTAATTAATTAATTAAAAACGGAATCCTAATTATCCCCTATTTCTCTTCTATTCACAGTCATATGGGTTGCTGCTTATTACATTGTCATTAAGTTTGTGGTGGTCAATTCGAAAATGTAAAAAGTGCGGCAGGACAAAAATACGTCATCAGCCATATAAGGAATTTTATGATGCATCACTACAGGAAACAAAAGAAAAACATCTAAAAGCAGCTTTGATCAAAATAGCAGAAATGGAGGCAGAAAGCTTATGTTCCACATACATTACTAGTTTCATGAACGACCAGGGGCTTCAATTCAGAGATGCAGGATACACTGAAGAGACTGGTGGCATTAACCATTCTTGGAAGAAAATCTCTTCTTCTGACTTATTTGAAGATACGACTGATTCTCTTGGTTGTTATAGGTACAACACCAGAGAGAAAATTTTACAAAGCAGACAAAGAGCTCAGTCATCTATGATCGAAACCCAGGACCAAATACTTCAACACCTAGATGAAAACTTTGTAGGTCAGCAACAAGAGGCACCAACGGTAGGACCATCAACAGGTCAACAGGTGTCAGTTGTATCTCAAGATAACTTGACAAATCAAGCTGGAGGCAAATCAACAGGTACAAGAAAGAAGACAGCTTCAAAAGGAGGTAACTTTGGTGCAAAATGTCGATCAGACGCAGTTGAAGTAAATGAGAAATTGCCGCTTCTTTCCATGTCAAAGATGAAAACTACCTTTGTGTCTCTCTGAGAATTAACTTTAATAAAAAAAAATAATAAAAAAAAACATTTCTTTATATAGATCCAGAATTTTGTTTTATGTTAATAAACACATTTGTAACATGCTATGCTTATTACTTAATAAACAATGAACCAATCATGAATGAAACCAGTGTTATTTTTAATCATTTAAGTAAATAATCTCAACTATTTAATATGGTCTATGATGGTAAGACTAAGGCTATGAAGATTACACATTTAAACACAACAGGAAACTTTCAATACAAGACTTCTTGGCCTTGTTGTAAGTAAACAATTAGGTTTTACACCCCATTCACCTGTATTGCCAGTACTACACTATTTACAAACTCAAAATGGCAGCGACTTCAGCTTTGATCAGGGGCGCTGCTAGAAATCTTGGGCCCTATGACAAAAAAATTTTTGGGCCCCTCAAATATTGATTTTAATATAAAAATTTTCTCTGGGCCCCCTGTCTGTGCTGGGCCCTTAGAATCATCCTACCACCCCCCAGCGGCGCCCCTGGCTTTGATATCATATGTCTGTCCCTTTGGATGAAGTTGTCTGCCAAGAATATACTACATGTTCAGTTTCCCACGGTCACCCGTTTGATTGCTCTGCACTGGCATCATGCGTGCCAAAGTAAAGATCAAAGGAGTTTCACAGACACAGTGCAGACATTGTGACCTCAGTGTGGTGTGTATGCTCAATTTGCATACACAGCAACTTTTTTCTTTTAAGTAGGCCAATTTTGCAACATTTTGCAAAACATGCTTCTCCCGTTACACCTTCCAAAAGACCTAGTGCTGTCAATTGAGAATTTACTTAAAAACTTAAAATTACTGTTCTTTTTTCATTCTTTCACCATTTGGTCTCTCTCTCTCTGTGTGTGTGTGTGTGTGTGTGTGTGTGTGTGTGTGTGTGTGTGTGTGTGTGTAGATGAGTGTGTTTGTGTAGATGTGTGGGTTTCAAAGAAGAACCAGGCAAATGTTTCAAAAAGAAAAGCAGGTTTGTGGTTTTGGCTGGTGAGATGTGCATGTTTACAGAACTACCTGTGCCTCTAATCACGTTTTCCTTCCATTTTAGCACACTGTGTGAGCATCTGATCACTTGCACTTTAATTCACAACATAAAGGATATTGCAGGTTTGGCCTTTGGTCTTTTTTTGTAATCAACGGTGCCTTCCAAATATGAAATAATATTTATAATGAAGAAAGAATGTAGTGGTTTGGAAGGGTGGGTATATTCTATTAGAGTACAGTAGCTTGCCAGGTTGACAAGTATAAATCGAACAGAGCTCAAGGATAATTTGGTCTTTTTTTTTTTTTTTTCACAAAAAAAAAAAAAAAAAAGGATAATTTGGTCATTTTTAGTAAAATACTTTTAGCAGTATAATATGTGTTTCGATGTGAGTAGTTGAAGTAAGATGACAGTGCAATTATATGCAAGGATTTTTGATGACGCCCAGTCTTCTTAAGCAACTCTCCTTTGAAGAGCTTTCACATGAAGGAGTGCAGCTTGCAGAAGTGCACTTGCTGTGTAGCAAATCATCTGACGCGAGTGAGTGATGTCCTACCTGTTTATAAGAGTACGCCCTCCACAGTGGCATGACAAAATTGAGTTCACTCTGCAACGGATATGAAAAGATAGCTGCCCTACGTAGGAGAAGAGAAGAGAGTTAAGAAACAAAAGGTAAAGGTAAGCAGCTTTTGATATTATGCTATAAACAGAGCTGCTTCTGACATGTGCGCCTCTTTGTAGTGTCTTCTGTTGGGGGAAAACTGTAGACTTCTTTCTCTAAAGGCCAATTCAAACTCAAGATCTGCAACAAGATAAGACGGCTTTAGAGTCAATCGCTACATGCCGTTGCACTCAGTTCCTAGCCATTGCAAAATAATCATCATGTCCCAAATTGCAGTTTCGGAGTTTTAGAACGTCAGTGGTTTTTAGAACATTGCAGCCTGGCTTGACGCAAATATTTAGTCTATAGCAACCTTAAGATGCCACCTACAGTACAGTAGGCTATCTCAAGTTGCAGAATTCCCATTAATAGCTTTAGCCAGCTGTGGGGTCAAAACATGAAGGTTGTCAAGTTAACTTTTATTGGAACACTCAGGGAAAGACACAGCAAATGAATATGAATAAACAGTTTCAATCAGCTTCAATACAAATGAATCCAACAGTGAATCAAATTGTATGCATGTATTGTATTAGACATATGTAAGTGAATTAACTGTTGGACGATCGGTCCTAGATTTTACCAACAAAGATAAGTTACTTGGAAGCTTTTGGAAATGTTTAAATTAGTGAGAAACATGTGCTAGATACATCTCAAATTAAATAGTATACGTTTTCCTGTCACAGAGCTTTGAAGAGGGAAAATCAGTTAGCAAACTATTTAACATTTGGTTATATGAGAGAAAAAGAATATTGAAGCAGATAAAGTTTACTACAACAAATATATAAACCAAGGGCTCAGATTTATTACCTTTTCAGACTCAGAGATCACTGAAGGGAAGCATCACAACAAAGAATTCAGAAAATCCTCATATGGGTGTTCAACTTTTCACATTCAGGAGTTTTATTTTACTCAAGCTAATACCTCAGCCAGCAAGACGTTTTTCCCTCAAGCACAAACTCAGACTCGAGGGTAGAGAGAGGCACAGGTTGCTGCATGCTGTTCAGGCTTGGGTCTGTTGTGGTTGGCTGTTTCCTTACAGGAAGTAGGCATCCTATGGCATTGTGACTTGTTGATTCTCAACGGTTGTCTCTTTATACACCGCAACCTGTTTTCACACAGTATATGTTTCTTGCTGGATGGGTGGTATTTAATTCAGCACCACCTGGGTCCAGAAACAAATACATAAAGACATGACAAAATGGAAAAACACGATTGGTTGGTTGGTTAGTTAGCGAATTCAGGGTTAGTTCACCAAATATTGATTTTTTAATACTTTGTTGGTTAAAACATTAAAGGGGCAATGCGTTTTATTGTTCAATATCAAAATCTGTTTTACCTGTTAGCAAACTTGTCCTTTTTCATTGATATTAACCACCACTATTAATTTCATGAGTCCGTATTGGCTTGAAATTTCGCATTAGCATGTACATTAACTGCATGGGGTAGACTCTCTATACACAGCCTCCATCTTGGAATACGGAAGCTAAACACGGTCATATCGCTAGGGTTTTCGCAGTCAAAATTTGCAGGTGCAGTTAATTGCCATTGCAAAATCCCAAAATCGGAACCGAAATCTCATTCAAAAAAAGAATAAGGATGCTGAAAAGACAATAGGCCGACATCCGCATGCAGCCTATAGCTGTAATACTCAATTTGAAATGCGTTGCGTGTGTGTGTGTCTTGAAAAATGACGCCATATTGAATTTTTGGGTGGCCAGGGCCTTTTTGGGTGGCTTATTTCAGGCAAATTTCACGGTTTTATACCAAAGTACATGATTTTTTACTCATTTCAAAAATTTGAAATGCGTTGCGCTTAATTTTAATGGGCGAAACTTGAAGGCTACACATTGTGGCTTTAATCTACATTAATGTGCATTATTTGAGGCCTGAAGCACAATATTTTTTTTAAATCATTTTCTGTTTTTTTGTTTGTTTGTTTGTTTTATTTTTTGTTTTTTATATCATTTTCCTTATTTTCTACATTGGCCTAGCCATGGACCACCTTGGTCATGAAATAAGTTATAACTACAGCAGTAACCCAACGTAATCAAACTCCCCTCTTCTACTAACTAATTGCTCATTTGAATTTGAGAAAAAGTATAGAATTTTATAGAATAAAACAAATATTTTCATTTTACTGAAACATACCTGTAAACTAAAATCAGAGAAACTGGTAGGCTCTACAATAAAATTGGTTTCTTCTATTTCCCTGGGATAAAATCCTAGTTCAACACAGGACCAAGTTATAGTCTACTGTATGTTTAACAGCATGGCTGAGATGTCAGCTCCAGAGGATCATCTGGAGGATATTGCTATGGAGAGTATTGTCAAGGAAGAGGAGCATTGTTCCTCCCAAGGGGATGTTCAGAAGGAACTTGAAGATGTGGAAGCAATCACCACTTGCAGTCTTCCTACAGAGACTCTGTTGAGGAATCTTCCACAAGGTGAGAAGCATTCTCATTCTAAGGAAACATTGCATGATGAGGACACTAGATGGAGACAATGTTATGTGTATGAAAAGTCTTTCAGCATGTGTATACAAACACACACACACACACACACAACACACACACACACACACACACACACACAAACACACATGCACACACACACACTCGGATGCTGGTGTAATGTGTTTGTCTACTCCTTTAGCATCTCAAACAGTGGCATACTTTTCTATACATTTTGATTAATCCATAGCCCAATGTATGACATATTCTCCACAGCATGACTGAGATATCAGCTCCAGAGAATCAGCAGGATGACGTTGCCATGACCAATGAGAGTATTATCATGGAAGAGGAGCACAATTCCACCCAAGGGGATCTTCAGAAGGAACTTGGAAGTGTGGAACTAGTCACCAGCAGTGACAGAGAATCTAACATGAGGTCAGAATCTCTGTTAGTTGGTTCTCACATACACTGATCTTTTGATATACATATCGGACCAGTGTGTATGTGTGTGTGTGTGTGTGTGTGTGTGTGTGTGTGTGTGTGTGTGTGTGTCATGAGGTCAGCACACTTCTCACACTTACTGTACTGATTGCTGATATACAGATCAGATCAGTGTGTGTGTGTGTGTGTGTGTGTGTGTGTGTGTGTGTGTGTGTGTGTATCTCAATCAGGCTACATCACAATATCAAATGTATATTTTCACACTATACCCTGACTATATTTATAATTTCATCATGATTCATGTGTTGCATGTCAGACATCTAACCAGTATGTTTATGAGGATGGATGTGGATTCTATGAAGACTGATCAGACAGGGCAAGCAGAAGAGTGCATAGTGGATGCAGGAGAGAGCACAGCAAGCATTCGGTATCCGTTACACCTACTTATATCACCATCTCTATCTGCTATTATAT
>JAODXP020003517.1:0-34479 GCA_027497455.2 Sardinella longiceps
CAGTTTAACATGCCAGGAAATAAATCTATTCCAGATGATGAAACTAATCAAGCTACTACACAATTGCTGTTCTTTGCTGATCTGTGGTAAAAACGTTAAGTCCATAAATGAAGCTATCTTTCTTCAGCTGCTGTACTTTAGTGTCATCTTTGTTGTTGACTACCTAGGGGATATTTCACAAAAACAAAATAAGGGGGTTAGACAGGCTTACTAGGTTATCCTAGACGAGCATTGCCTACACTTGGTTTCATAGAAGAAATCACATATAATTTACCATGGGGATTTATACTTGAAAGCTTGCCTGCTCCTGACCAGGCTAAGTGCCAGGCTTAGTTCATTCTGATGATAATTCTGGTATCCATTGGTTCCATCAGTTGTCACTGCAAACAGACCCTGTTAGAGGATTCTATAACTCTGTAAAGTTTTCACCATTAACTTGAAAAGCTATCAGAAAATGGCAGATCGCATATCAGTATTTTATTTTAGTTGCACAATAACTATTTATCATGTCAATCATTTCTTGCTCATTGTTATGTGTGTTATTGTCAAGAATAAGAAAAGGAGAGCCACACTATGCATATACAGCTTTTATTCAGGCAGACGCGTTTCGGTTCTGTGGAACACACTGAAGAAGGCAGAACGCCGAAACGCATCTGTGTGAATAAAAGGTGTATATGCATAGTGCGCCCTCCTTTCCTGATTCTTGACTGCATAAATGCTGGACCTGCACTCTTAAAAATTACAAAAAGACTCTTCAGTGAAGTCTGCTCCCATTCTTCTGAACTTTTATGTGTGTTATTGTCATTGTTACGTGTTATGATAAGAAGTAGATTGTCATAGTAGAAATGTGGAACACATTTGCCAAGATATCTGCCACAGATTTGTTGAGAATGACGTAAAGTTATATACTGTTTCAGTGGCGCAAAAAAAAGAGAACTACTTAACGTTGCATGGACGTTTCATTTTTTCTTATGCCTATATATCTTTTAGTGCAAATGTGGTCTTTTGTGTGTTTTTTTCCCCTGCAAATTTAGGACCAATATCCAATCCCATTCGATGCATCCTTTGTTTCATCCCTAATTTAAGACATGACAAGAAACTACAACTCACACTTAACTAAGACATTCTGACACAGAAAAATGTATCAGTCCTTTATTGAAAGCAGGACAACAGAAATAAGAAAATAGAGTAACTAGGTCTGCATCTGAACATATTGCTAGTTCTGAAATTGTACACAATATTAATTGAAACAAATAAATCAATCCCATATCTCTCTATTTTGAGATCTTTTTAAAACTATTTGAACCAGTTTTGAACTCCGCTGAAAACATGACATATGTTTTTCTTGATGTTTTTCTTGATGTCTACCATTCCTCTGGAAGGATTTTCTCTCCTTTGTTCACCTTCTGCAGCACCTCTGCTCCTTTCCTCACCTCTTTCAGCTGGTTGATACGTGCTACACTCCCAGGCTTACCAGACTGTTCTTCACTCTTAATCATCAGGTCAATGTAATCAGTAGCAGACAGTGGATTAGGTCGAAGAGCGATATCTCCAAGGCGTTTCTGGCTTTTAGACAGTTGTTCAATGAAACCTAAGGTCTCTCTCTGTATGGCAGCATAGTCATCCTTGAGTTGCTGCATTATTCTATCAGTTGATAGGCATGTTCCCTGTGCCTCCTCATACTTCTTCTTCAATTCTGCATATGTTCTCCTCTCTTTTTTCATTTTGTGTTTTAACCTGTATGGATAATTTGAATGCTGTGTCCAATGACACTTCCCTGGGCAAACTGTGCATGAGCCCTGCAACATTACAGAACATTTTGCCTTTTCACAGTCATCTGCATAAGGACAATTATCATGGCAGGTGAAGTTGCATGTCCTGCAATTGGTAACATGGATTCCAGTTCCACTGATATCTTCTTTTATGGTCTCCATAGTTTCCACTTCATACTCAAAGTCATTGTTTGCTTCTGCAAGCTGTCTGTGTTGTTCCAAGACTGCAAGTGTCTCTTTAACTTTATTGCATTTTTCCAGCCCAATTTCGATTTTTTGATTAAGTCCTTCAACTAAGATTTCTAGTTGATGACGTTCTTTGAGCACTTCCTTTGTGAGCTGGAGATGTTTGCAATCCATTATGGACAACTTATCAAAGAATGCCTTCATGCTACTGACACCCATTTCCCAAAACATTTGATCAAAAGGGTAATCCTTTTCTCCAGAGAACAACACAGAGTTGTTGAACTTGTAGTAAAGACAGGAACCATCTTGCTTTCTGGCACAAGGAACACCTGCTGCATTAATAGCAGATAAAGCTGCTGGTGGTTTTCCATCAGAAAATGTGAAGAGAATAACAATGTTGTCCTTTATGTCCTTTCCAAAGATGGACAGGATAGAATCAAAGATGTATTTCTGTGTATGAGTCAGGCGTGGTAGAGCAGACTTGACCACAAAGCAAACAGCATCGATGCTCATTATCCCCTCTGGGTCAGAAAAGAAGTCCTTGATCCTCTTTGTGATTTCCTGGTCTTGTTCGATTCCGCGGGTGTCTCCAAACCCTGGAGTGTCAATAATGGTGAGAGAAAATGGAACCCTGTATCCCTCTCTGTGGTTTATCTCATAAGCAGTGACTTTAGAAGTTTGACTATGAGCCTCTGACTTCCCTGTCTCCTTTGGAATCATTTCAACTCGGCTTGAATCGTCCCACTCCACACCAAGGACGTAGTTGATCATTCCATTAATCAGAGTAGATTTCCCTACCCCAGTTGCTCCCACAAGCAGGATTGTTTTGTTTTGTTTATATCTAGCTGGTCGTCCAAAGCTGAGTTTGGAACAGAATCCTCCACTCATCGTCATTTTCAGGCTGTAGATGTCCAAGCCATTTTCATCTCTGTTCCAGATGTAGTCATCTTGGTATTTACGAATGTAGGCAAGCACAGTGGAATCTGAATGATAAATGAAAAAAACAATGGTGAGAGTCACATTCAAGATGAATATCAACAGGAATCTGATCCTGTTTCATACCAGCTCTGTTGAAATTTATGTAGCTGGTTGGATCAAAATTTTTATTGTCAGCTCAGGCCACACCAATTTGATAAGTTGCTTCTCGGAATCACCACTTCAAATAAAAATGCAAAATAAAATAAAAATGAAATATAAAATCTAACTTCCAGCAACAGAAAATCACTGCAGCATGTGTTTCAAAAACGCTGACTTGCACAAAAGACTGCAAATTTAGGCAGTGTAAAATAAAAGCAAACATCAGAAAATAAAACAAAAATGGCCTCTTTCATTTTAGATTAGTATGTTAAACATAAGATTGTGGAAGAACCATGCCAGTGAAGTGAGATCCAGGAAAGCCAGTATTTGTGATCAGACAGAAACGCAAATAGACCAAAAGACTAGCCTTAAGCCTACTCATATGTCCCATAGCCCTGTAGTCTGTAGCTAATCCTGCCATAAGGTCAGTGTCAAAGTCAGTAAGCACCCGTGACAATATAAGTCAGTGGTTCTCAAAGTGTGGTCCGGGGACCACTGGTGGTCCGCGAGCAATCTCAAGTGGTCCGCGGGTTGAAATATGTGAATGTAGCCTGTGTCATTATTTTAAGGCCAAAGATTAGTTTTTCACTGAATATAAGAGGCAGACCTGTAATTTACTCTTTATTAAAGCATTTGAAGTGCCTACTCTATAAATGACTTGGTTAAAGGGTAGCAGCACGTGACTTGGTGAGGGGGCGTGAGGGCAGGTGGTCCCTGAAAAACATTTTTTGGGCAAAGTGGTCCTCGGTCTGAAAAAGTTTGAGAAACACTGACATAAGTCACATGACAAGTGTTGGTGAACCTAATACTGTTTGGATGAGTGTAGGGCTATAGGATCGATCTGTACTGCATGGGACACTGCATGTGTAGAGGTAATGAGAGCTATTGTCTGATCCACAGAGGACACTCAACCCAAGATCCTGAGGTCTATCAGATTGTTACACTAGATGAAAACGTAATTGAACGAGTATCTGTCTATAAATACCCTTGGCTTCTTCTGAGAAGAAAATATGTCCTTTAAGCATCATATAAGTGTTTAACAACAACAACAAAAAACTAAACTAAAATTGGGCTTCTGTTAATGCTGTTTCTCTTTTAGTGTCAGAAAAAGACTAATACAAGCAACTTTTACTGCCCCACTACCTACAGTAGATAGGCTTAGGCTCTATTGATTTTACCACAAGCAGATGCGCTAGCACATTTTCATTTACCGTTTTATTAGTCTGAGTTACCTCATATCATAACATGAGTTCTTACCGCTTTTGGCAAATCTTGTACTTCTGTTGTACTTCATTGATGACATCTCTCCTGGGTTCTATATAGTCATCAAAACAAACAACCATAATGAAATAATTTTGTAACATTGTGAAAGACTATTTTTACTGTCTTGTTACCATTTCATTTCAGGGTCTACTGTAACTATTAGAGATTTATCAGGAATGCCATGCAGTACAGTGATCTACAGTCTATCAGTGTCTAGTTACCAGCGGAATGACATCATGTTGCTTGTGATTGTGAAGTAAGCAGTGAGAGCAGATTGCTAATTTATCAGTCCTGCAGTAGAACTCCCGTAGTTTGAGGTGATCATCACAGGTGCTATGACGCTGAAAATCATGTAGTTGGTGCTGGTAGTGGTTCTTCACATGAGTCTCACAGTAGGAGGCCATGCAGGTCAGACAGCTCTTCACGGCTCTGTGAGGACAGTCCTTACACAGGTCCCCTATACATGACACACTGCAGAAAGACAGTTTCTTTAACTGACATTTCAGTTACTTCTGTCTGTATGTAACCACCTCCAAACAGACAAAATGAAGGACATGTTGTATTTTTAAGTGGGACAATGTAGGACAGGCCTATCAATTTTAAGATTAAGATATCATGTTTATGTATGTAATTTCCAAGAAACATTTTATTTTGTCCAGGCATGGACTGGCAAAAGGGCATATAGGGCAATACTTGGTGGGCCGATGGTAATTTTTGGAAAAGGTCTGTTTATTCATAATTTATTCAGGATATTGGGCTAGTCAAATTAAATCTCTCATGTTAATGCAATGTATCAAATCCACAGTTTTATTTTATCTTGCTATGCCATTTTTTGATCCCAGTCCAGGCCTTTTCATCACCATAGACCAAAAGATCCAGACGCTGAAAGGTTGCTACAGATTAAGGTAGAGCTTAGATCGGGCCCAAAAATTTGAGCCCGACCCTACCCGAAGACCGAACATTTTCTGCCCAAGCCCGCACGGCCTGAGAGATAACGTGTGATAATGAGCCCGAGACCAATTTAAACCCAACATATTAAATAGGCCAAATAATAGCCTAATTTAGTAACTGCATGTTCAACAACAATTCCGATTTGGTTGATTTACACACATTTGTTCAGCATATTCTTGAAGCATATTGCCTGACAAGACTTCATGTGTGTGTTGAGGTCTTTCTGCTGTCATTATGTTCCACTGACACACAGCTCGGCGCACCTCTCATTCACTGAGATTACATACTCATTCATTCATAAAACTATCATGTTGGCAAATCCACGAGACAAAAAAAACACATAACCAGAAGTTTTTTGGCAAATAGACGGAGGTTATAATGTGTTGTGTTTGACAAAAATTCTGCAACGTTTACCTTTATTGCATTCAACACCGTGGAGCTTAATTTATCCAAATGTAGCCTATCCACTTTTACTTTCGGTTCCCACACGAACGAAGCAACACGATTTTACTGTCAACAAACCAACCTGATGTTTCCTTATGCTTTCCTCTGGACTGGGCTAATTTTTATATTTTTTCCATCACATTAGAAGCTTTATATTACGTTATAGGTCTGATGTAGCCGACAGAGCGCAGCAGACAGGTGCTGCTCAAAGCTGCGCAGAGCTGTCCAAAAATTTTTTTTTTTTTTTTACTATTAATCACCTTAGGCTTAGATAACATTTTTTACTGAGTTACTGTGCCATAATACATACAACTTTATTGGGTGTCACACAATATAGCATCATAGGCTAAATAAATAAAATAACTAGAATGCATTTCCGGAGAAAATGCAGAAGTGGGCTTGCCCTGATACGCTGCCACGGCGACCCCTCAGGCATCACACCAAATATGAGTGTGATTTATCAAACCGTTTTGGAGATATAAGAAAAATAAATCTTTTTGCCAATTCTGATGCCACTGTGTCGCCATCTGGTGGCCAAATGACACCAAATGTAATGCCCCCAATTGGGATGGTGTCCAAACTCACCCTACAAGATATGTTACCTCACTCACGTCAGATGTAGCGCTACGCGCGTTCATCTGATATTCAGCGATAGAAGAATTATTTCAGGAGCCAGAAATCCTTGAATCTAACTGGGCAAACGGCTTGTCCATCAATTTAATTGACGTACACTGCAGCCAACCACATCGAAACCAACCGAAGACGCTCGTTACGTTTGTTGGATTGGCTGGATTCAAAACAGTTGCTTCTTCGCTACGTCACACCCTCTACAGCAGCCAGCGGCCCTGATTGGTCCGGTTAGAGAATAATGGCTTGAAATCTCTCTGATGGGCTTCAACATCAGATCGTTGCACGGAAGTGCCTTACGAAAGTTACGTAGCGCATGATCTGACGTGAGTGAGGTAACAAGATATGGGCTTGATACGTCAAAGCATTCATGAGATACATGCTTTTGGTAATTGTGGTGCCCCCTAGTGGCAAAACAACACCAAATTTAATGAGGGTACTTTGGATGGTCCCTAGAGTCAGGCGACCAAATATAGTCTTGATGCGTCAAAGCGTTTCCGAGCTCTGAACTCACTTCCTGTTTGGCGGCTTCGCAGTCAAATTTGATTGGCTGTCACAGGGAAACGCTTTCTCGTTTGAGAGGAGCCACGAATAAAAATTACCTAACATGGCCTATGGATATTTCCCGAGAACTTTGGTGATGGTACGATGAAATATGCGGCAAGGGGCAGTTTACTTTCACTTTCGTTAAAAATCAAAATTCCAGCGAAAAATCACGGCGGGGAAGATGACGTCATAGTGTCGTGTGTTGGAATCGTCTGCTTCCAATGCCCGAGTTCGGTTCAGCGAATCTAAACTCTAGCTTAAGGTAGCCTATGTAAAAGATAAAAACACTATAATTTTGGATTTTGCCTTAATTAGACACTGTAAACTTCTCTAAAGGCCCAGGCGTTATGCATGTAAAAGTATGCTCTCAGAGAGTATATCATAGTTTAGTAATCAAACTCAACTTATACTGCAAGACAAAAATATTAAGCCTTGGTTTTAAGTTTAACTATTTTTGTGCAAAATATTAGGTCCAGCCTATACAACAACTGTAGGTGTAGCGAATTAACTGAGTTTAAATGGGACTGAACATGAGCGGGACTGAATACATACAGACGTGTGTGTGGGTGTGTGCGTGTGTGCGCACGTTTGAGTGAGCCTCCACCTACAGGTGCATCCAATGCCACTGATGAGCTGCTGGATTGGTTAAGCCATGGAAAAAAGGATTGTGGCAGTCTGTGTCAGGTTCACTCCAGTACGACCGGCGGAGACGTGGCGGCTTGACCGAATTCAACGCACGCTATTCTCCCGTGATAACGCCATTGCCAACTCTCTTTGTTTGTGTGGGCTATCCGCTTGTCTATCGAGAACTGATTTCCACTTCCTTGTTTCACATAGTTCAGTTCCTTATGTCAAAATTTTGGCCTTTGTAGCAGTTTGGGGATTAGGTAAACTATATATATTTTGGAAAGGTTATTGTCTAAGGAATCAGAAAATCAATGTTTGCATTGGAAAAAAAACTTATAGGTGAAATTCCGAGGGCATAAGCTCTCAGAAAATATCTGGTTTATGGGGTCTAATATGTTTCCCCTAAAAGCCACTGGCATAAATGTCATTAAAAACAGACAATTTTGAAATTAATATTGGGCTTTGGGCTTAATTTTGGGCTTTATTGTAATGAGGAGGGTGGGGCATGCCTCACTGTCACACCTTGCCATGTTATTTCACATCCTGTGGGTGTAAGCTTTCAGAAAATATATGGGATGTAGAGTGAATTAGTTTCCCCTTCATGTTTCAGAGATCAAAATGTAGTTGTGCCTATTTTCCATCAAAGTCCACAACCAATCCCATTGATTTCAATGGGAATTTAGCATTATTCCCATAATTCCTTAACAAAGATATCTGGGCAAATGCAAACATGGATTTCCTGACTCAGTATGTGATTACCTTTCCAAAAAAGTATGATTTACATAATCCCCAAAAGATTCCGACAAAATTGTGCCTGCTGCTGAGAGCGATCAGAAATGTTGGACTGACTGAAGCGCTTCGAGATCGATTGGACAACGCAAACTCCCACCTCCTGTATAGTTGGGAAGCGGGGCTGGGCCGCGAGAGGTGGACTTTGCGTGCTCCAACTGACTATTATTCATTCTCAGTCTCCCCCTCCCTTAGTTACTCTAGATAGAATGTGTATGGCTGCTCGCCCAATTTCCTTTTATGACGCTCGCCACTCATCCAATAGGGATTTGTGTGTGGTAGTTTAACTGACCGCTATTGTCCTAATGTGCAGTAGTTAACTGTACAACCTATGCATGTGTTGTGCATAATTTATTATGTATTGTAAGTGTTGCACATCTGTTGAATTTATTCCATCCGGTATATGGCTTAATGGCTTATAAATATAAATATTTCTGGTACTGTTACATTGGCTGTATTGTTCTCAAAAGAAATGGTGCTGATGAACTATTACACCCTGTATAAATGGGTTCTTGCCCTGTTACTCATGGATGCTTCCCGTACTGTCTGTAAAGCGCCGGGAGACAATGCACTATATTTGAGCACTCTACAAATAAATCTAATTGAATTGAAATGCCACCTGCCATTTAAGACGTGCGCAAGTTCTGAAAAATATGCTGTTTGAAGAGTAGATAAGGTAAGATAAGTACTTTCTTCATGTCGTGGGAAATTCAAGAAGTAGCAGGCTTCATTACCTTACCTTCAGATACAATTCTCGAGATTGATGCTATATTAAATGGAAATTATGTTATGCTTTGGCTCACACATAAATGCATTGAATATTCTAAGATGTGTGCGATCGTGGCTACGCCCTGCAAGAACTCTCTGCCTCTTCATCCACTGATAAAGGACCTAGGCTTTTTACAACCGTAATTGAAAGCGCATCTATATCTTCTTGGCAACAAAATCTGGAATTATAATCGATGCAACACCCAACCGAACAGTACACTCTCAGATTTGAGAATTGCTTCCAAAGTTGAGAAGGAGTGTGCTTGTTAACAGCTTGATGATATATGAGTCGGTGTTATTTGTGTGGACAATGTTGAGTAAAGCCATACTGTACCTAGAGGCTGACACAGATGGGGCGTATCCAGTGTCTGCAGACCTGAAGCTGAGAGAATCAGAGATGGAAGTCAAACATGGGGAGAAAATTTAGAACTTATACATTATAAGTAATACATTATAGGTTTGTCTGTAAAGCGCCACGAGTCAAGTTATAATGTATTACTCCACACATGATCAGGTTAGTTAGGCTGCACAGTGCGATTCTCTAAGTAAGTTTGTTTGTGTTTCTGCTGCCTACAGTACCTTCTCTGTTCCCATGAGAAGTCAGGTGGGCGATCTTTTGACCGATCACTCCTCATGGACACAACACTGGATGAAGGGGACACTGGTCTCTCCATGATGTTTCTGTGAATATCTATTATTATTATAATTAATAATATAATAATATCTATTAATATTATAATAATAAATCCACAAGTCACATCTAAAGCAAGCAGACGTTCGAGAGAGAACAAAGAGAATTCAGCTATTAGAGTTCATCTCTCTGATATCAGCCACCAGTTAAGCACTTACACCTCAGTACTGTGATATCAGTCTTCCTGTGAAGTCCACTCACAGATCAGCACTGTGATATCAGCTAGCAGTGAAGCATTTCCTCAGTCGGTGTTCCTGTTTGTCAGGGAGACTTTGTTCTTCATGGAGCTCTTCCTGGTTCAATTCTCATTCTTGGGGAGATCAGCTCACATCACTTCCTGTGAACAGGAAAAGAAAAATTGAGATTCCACAAAGATACTGATTAATGGAATTATTCCTCATTTAAAAAAAAAAAAAATAAATATATATATATATATATATATATATATATATACAGTATACTGTATATGGTATGCAGAAAACTGTGCATACACTCATTCCCATGCAAAAAATGGAGCACAGCGTTAGTTCAGGCAGGTCACGGAGTCTCGCTAGCTTCCCCGGTTGGCCCCGCAGACTGCCAATCAAACTGCTCAGCTGACTGCCAGCTGAGTGCCAGCCGGCCAAGCCCCGCTTTCATTGGCGGAGATAATTCAGAGCGCTTACTTAAACTGCCTTTGCTATTCTGCTGCCATCTGCTTTTTTCTGCAACTTTGCCACCCACCTCCTCCCCGTAACCCCCTCATACTTCTGACTTATCAATGTCTGTCATTGATGTTTGTTCTGTTCTGTACCCCAGTGGGGGGTTTATTGCTGCTCTCCCTGCCTTGGGCTTTCCGTGTTTGAACATGGAAGGGCAGGGGGCCCCAGAACAGAGCATACCGCCAAATTATGTATTTCATGCAATAGTAATAAAAATCTATTTCTGACAAAGTGGTCCTGACTGAATTAGTATTTATGAGCTAGAATGAGCCGTATTTCTGCTTGAGTCCATGTTACGGTAAGAAAGGACATGCACAGTTTCAAGTTAGGGGCCCACAGCACAGCATTCCTGTCAGTGAATTCCGTCAGAATTGTTAACTTATGACTTATGAAATATTCTTTATCGGACAAAACTACTGAAATAATTTTGCACTATAGGGCCACATCAGCAATTCATATGTTCTTTCTGGGGAATAAAGTTTTCTATTAATAAAAAAAAGATCTGATTTTGGACATATTATGCACTTTCATGTTGTAAATTGTAGCAGTGATACCTCTAAATTGAAACAATCTTTGGGCACTTTCTCACGCTGATATTTGAACAATATGACCAGCTTGATAGATCACATGTGAACACTGAAAACTCTAATATAATATAAATATGGTTTCATATGCATGAATTGATATTAAAGCTCTATAGCCCTAATATGCAATTACAACTATAAAAACATAGAAAGATTACAACTGTTTCTCATTGGACACAAATTCTTGCCCTCTGTGCCACACAGCTGACTTCAAGGAAAGGCACATTTGGAGGAGGTTCCCCTCCTGATCAACTCAAGGGCGTCAGTTTGGTTTCTGAAGTGCTGGGGACAAAAACACTGATATACAGCTTGGTTCCAAAGTGCTGGGGATAGACATTTCTTAATGTTTCTTTTATGCTTCGGTCTATACAAAATTGCAACATGTAAGCCTATCTTCTCGCAAAAAAAAAAAAAATTAGACCTATCTAGGTGATACGTGAGGAATTTATGTTTGGACAGCTTTGCGCACGCGAGTAGCGCTTGTAATCTGCTGCGCTCTCTCGGCAGATCTCAGACCTAGGCTATAACGTAAAATAAAGCTTGTAATGTGACGGAAAAATAATTAACATGATCCCAGTCCAGTGGAGAGCATATAGAAACAGAATGTTTGTTTGTTGACAGTAAAAACATGTTGCTTCTGGTCTGGGAACCGAAAGTGAAAGTGGATAGGCCTACATTTGGATAAATACGGTGTATGGGAGAAGGGCGATAAGCATCGCATTGTCATCGAAAGGGTGACTGATCTGAAACCACCACATTCTCCCTTAGGCCTACAATTGAACCATCCAGTCCATAACTGGTCCATATCTTGCGCACACGTGAGCGCAATGGAAGGTGAAGGGAACAAGAGGCTTTGCTCTAGGCGTTGCGTCTGCATTAAATTCCCTTCGCAGATTTCCTTCCTTTGAGGTGATGTCATCTTTGTTCACGATTGAACCAAGCATATCACTTGAACTAGAACAGGCTAGACTTAACGGTTGACGGCGACTTTACTTGCTGTGAAATAATTCTTGGGACGTTTAGCGTTGTTTCAAAAGTGTCGGTACATTGCATTGCCTAATGTGCAAAATGTTTACCGTTAATGCACTGAAAGTTATTCATAGGCTTACTGAAAACTGATCGTGCTGCAAGTCTCTCACTCTTGTTCCCATCACCTGCCAAACCTTTTCAAAGAATAATAATAGGCAGAAAATGTACGGGAGTAATTCAAAAGAAAAATAGCTGCCCCGGCCAGTGATGCAGAATGACGCTGCGAAAGTTATGATTTTAAAAGTCATTAAACGTCTCGAAAACAAACTCAATGGTTCATATGAACTAACTGCTCTATTAGTCCCAATGTAAATGATTGTAACCACACAGTTTGATAGCAATTTAAGTCTCAAACAAAACGTTAATCTCTTGGTCATCAAACGTCGGGCTGAACGGTTAAAAGACGCTACTTCCCCAGCTGATGCGTCTTCAAACAAAAGCTTGCGGTAAGTAACTTCACCAAAGTCACTAGTCTTCGATTCAGACTTTAGCCTACATGAACACGCAGAAGTAGTCTATGTCTGATCTTGTACAGTATGTAACATGACCTACACTCACTGAGACAGGCTACCACAAAGTAAATGTTAGAATTTGCGCATAAGGCCTAGGGAAAATCTGACTTTACACCAAGTCTAGATGAGCACAGCTGTTGTTTAGACCTTGCCTGATCTTTTTTTTGCCTTAAGTGAGATTGGCTTTATTTTTGAAAATTCTCTGGCAGTGGAGGAATTCTATATGAGCGCTGCTGATCCAACGTTATTAATTGCGCAAGCAGACAACTTTCCTTGTGGCTATTCGCGTGGATATCGTAGCCCTGGCATTTACGTACCATGGTTAGAGATTTTCTGTTAATGACATGTTATTTTAAATTGTCAATAGTGATGGGGACAAAATCTGTCATAACAAAAAGTCCCTGGGACATATCCCCGGCGTCCCCGGCTAAAATGACGCGCTTGGATCAACTTACACATAATTTAACAAGGTGAAGTCTTACGACGACCATTTAACCATCTGACGAGGTTCCTGAATCTCCCCAGATCTGTGTGATATCAATGGCTTCCAACACATAGGCCTACACTAACTATTAGTCATTATCACCCGGTGGAATGGAATACTGCTTCGCCGTCGGGCTGTTCTTCGCCATACGCGTCGTCCATTATCTCTCTATATCGGGACCTCGGCGGCCGTTATCCCTTACTTAGTTTCCCCAACTTTGTTGTCAAAGCACTCCTTCCGACTCCACAAATGAGTGCTTTTGAACATGTTGCTTAGTTTACCAGTGACCCAAAACGAAACCAAATCATAATTTCGTTAGCTGAGTTAGGCATATTTATGTATAGCTATTATGCATGAAAACAGTTGATAATAGCCATCGATAGCTTACTCCTG
This sequence comes from Sardinella longiceps, assembly GCA_027497455.2. Lineage (NCBI taxonomy): Eukaryota > Metazoa > Chordata > Actinopteri > Clupeiformes > Clupeidae > Sardinella > Sardinella longiceps. The sequence goes on from JAODXP020003517.1 coordinate 13,445, forward strand.
CGTTGTTGGATAGGCGTTAAATGGCGTCGTATGTTTGTTTCGAAAGTGAAAGAAAAGCAGGTTACAAAACAGCCTGTTATGTGACTGCTTCCTTGAAAAGGTTAAGACTAGCTTATATGCATATTTCGGTCAGTAATAACACATTATCCTCGTAACTGGTCCTGTTTTTTTTTTTTTAAACAACCAATAACAGTCTAAAACGGATAATGCAAAACGTGCCAATGCAACAGCGCGCCAGGAGCGCACCGTGATTAGAGCTGGAACTATCTCCACAAACACATTGGCTATGCTATTTCTTTATTTTTAGTCAGAAAGCCTATGTAAACCGGCCCCTATCTGAGGCTGAGCTGACAGTAATAAGTTAAAATCTTACTGGAGTAATGTAGGTAGAGTAAAGTTATGCACCTGACTCACCAGGAAACTTCCTTCTTCTTTATCTGCAAGGTCGGCAAGTGAGTGTAGGTCCCGTATTTCGCCACTAGGTGCCGACATGGATCCATGAGTGGAGATTTTACAGTAGCCTAATCTATCTGGCACCTGCAGAGAAGTGTTTTCTTAGCGAGTTGTTGTGATGAACGGCTCTCGAGATGATTAACTTTGGCATAGGCTAAATATTATAAGCCTACAATTGACCATGGACAAAGTGTCGTGAAAATCCCCATACCCTTTTCTCAGTCCAATTAGGGCATACCCTACTCACAGGCATGTACTGGCCAGGCTATGGCATACAACAGGACAGGGCAATGCCTGGTGGGGTGTCGGACATTTTTGGATCAGGGCTGTCATAATTTATCCATAGTTATTACCTTAAAGGATATTGGGCTAGTCTAAGTAACTCTCTTATCCATGCAATGTGTCCAACTTACAGTGTTATTTCAGCTTGCCATTGGTGGTGGTATCAGTGGTTAAGGACCTTGATTCGAGTGGGGGGGGTAGTCTGGAAGTTGTGGGTTGAAGTCACTGGCTGCCACTGTTGTGCACTAGAGCTCTGAAATTGTCAAAATCTATTATTCTTTGGATAAAAGCCTCTGATAAATGTAACCTAAACATCAGCCTAAGTTACTGAATAAAACCATGGTGTGCCACCATGCAACAAATGCCTGGTCTATTTTTGGTCCTAGTCCGGCCTGGATGGGTGAGAGACAGACCACGTGTAGGCAAAAACACAAATATTTTTATAAAGGCAAACTGAAAAATGACAAGGCCTACCTGTCTCTCTGTGAAAGCCCGGCCTTGTAGCTCTTTAGGGCCTCAAAAGAGGGACAAATATGCACTGTTTATGCATTAATTCAGACGTTTGGCCACAGTGCACCATGTGCAGGATAGGGCCCTCACAGTTGTTTGCGTAAATTATTGGGCCAATTCAAGTTAGGGATGTAATTGATTTTCTCTGTTTCTCAATAAACAGTGCTTACTTTGTGAAAGTGAAACTTGCACAATTGCTGAATCCATAATTCCATCACCCATTTTTGGGGAGTCATCCTCCTTGTGGAATTTTGGATTCACTTAAAGTTTCCATCATTTTGAGGGCAGATAGGTTTCCATATAATTCGCATTCCCACTGCTGTTGGTGCAGTTGCATAGCAAACTTTGGTCTGATACAGATTTTTACAGTTGCTAACAAGCATTAAACTACTATGTGGAAAAACTTGTACGAGTCACCATAGAAAAAACAACAACAATGTAAATAACGTATCATTGTTATACAGTCAAAGTGATTTTAATACAGATTCATGTGGATCAGTTAATCTGTAAATAACTAACAATGCTTTAGTAAACAGATCACAAATAATAACACAATCACATTTAAATAATATTCATAGTAAAGTCAGAGTATGACTTCAATAAAACAGAGCCAGAGAGCCAGAACCAGACTATGGGTGCGATTACATTTTGTTAGGATAACTCTGCGCCAGCTGATAAACCTTTTTCATGAGCTCATTCCTCTGCTGCTCTGCCTTGTATTTGTCTTTGTTACTGAACACCTGATATCTGTTACCACATTTTCTGAGGAGCTGCTGGAGGTGTGTGTTTGTCTTCCTGAGATAATCATCAATATGCAGGTCTTCCAGATCATCCCCACGTGTGAAGAGAATGATGGCTCTGTCTCTGACCCTGGGCTGCAGTTCTTTCTCTAACCTCTCTAGAATATCTCTCTCTCCCTCAGTGAAGCGGCCAATCTGAATGACCAACAGGTACACACACTGATCATCTCCATACAACCGTTTGCATTCCTTGATCTGTTTGTTTAGTTTTATCATGGAAGAAGTCAGGAGTGTCGGTGACTTTCACTTCTGCTCCATTGATGTTCTTAATGACCTGCATACACTCAGTGGTTATGGGCTTAGAGCTGACTTCTGATCTGAAGCGGTACTCCCCCAGGATGGTGTTCCCACTGGCACTCTTCCCAGAGCCACATTCTCCCAAGAGCACCAGGGTCAACCCTGTGTTATATAGATATAGAGACATCAGTGTAGAAGCATGTTGGAGTTATGGCCATTATGTGCCTGTGTCACTGGGCTAGCAGGCTTGCTGACATATCAAAGTTATTGTTTTGTTGAAAAGTAACATTAATATTTGCTATACTACCATATTTTATGCAACCATACACCTGATCATGACCCACCTCTCTATCGGGTTGATAAAATGCATTTTAACATAATTCTAATGTACTCCACATAGAATAATGAACACAATACCAAGTTAGAATTTGCTTTTATCTGCCACTGTTCTTTCCTGGCAAAGCGTTTGTGAGAGGCGTACAATAAAAATAAGTCCAGGCAAGTGTCTATCTTTTCTTTGCTGTGGGGGACACGGCATGTACAAAGGGTACTGAGGGCTAAGTTTAGGGGACTCCAATTAACGTCACAAGGCAAGAGTAGGGTTGTCACCTGTGTCTGACAAAAATCCTGTAAATTTTGACCATGGAATCAAACTTTTTGTTTGTAACCAATGGTGCCCTTCGCACATCTAACCCAAGTGAAAAATCACTCTTCTACACATGGACGTTGTTAGGTCCATTTTGGGGAGGTTCAAGCCCCCCTAAAATTCCCCAAGCCCCCCTGACGCTGGGCAGATGATTTTCATTGTATGTAAATTACATCAATTCTTAGCGGTTATATTGCTCGCGGAGTTAACGTCAGATACGCGATCTCCGGACACCATCGGATTCAGTAAGCTCCAAGCTTTCCAATGGTACCAGTCACAAATTGCTTTGATACACGGTCCACGAGAAAGTCAACTTTAAGTACATGTGAAATGTCTTGAACTCTCCAGCTCTGCCTGCATCCACTGAGAGCATTTTTTTGTTGTTGCAACTGATAATGAACTATGCTTCAAATTGAGCAGGACAAATAGTCTTATCTGAAGTTTGGTAGGCTATAGTCTGATCCAGCAAATTTCTAAGCAACATATTCTCCAAAAGATAGAACTATGAAATATAATTTAGCCTGTAGTCTATGCCAGATTAGTTTGTCCCACATGCATTGATGGACATATTTATTTGCTATAGCCTAGCATATATTTTAGTAGCTATTTTATGCTCATTTTGCAGAATAAATGTTTGAGAAACTTTCACATTTGACTGTATCGTCAGATTTCCCTAGGATTTGAACTAAGCTAGTTGTTACAGTGCATTACACTGAAATAAATATGCACACTGGTGCACACTGGTGTAAATATTTACACCAGTCATTGGTGAAGATATTTGCAAACATTTCTCTTCACAAACCAGTCTGATGAATTGATTTAGACTAATTGTGTTAATAAAAATAGCCTAAGATATGAGATATTCTGATAAATGTCCTTCAAGTAATAAATTGTTTTAAAAATTTTACTATACCCCTCTGGGGCTAAGCCCCCCTTGACTCTTGATCCTAGTGACGTCCATGCTTCTACACTGCAATTGTATAGCTCTAATTAGTAACAATACACATACTAGTTATTTGTTTAGTTAATTGCTTTATTTAATAGCAGGCCTCTACTATTTTGGTTTATTTTCAACAATTTTCCGTTGTGGACTATACATTTTTGTTGTGTATTTAAACTGAAATACACATTTTCAGACATCCCGACCTACAGAAACTCAGTAAACCCCAGTATTACAGTGTCTCTAATCTATTAGCCTACTATATTATATTCTAAGGGCCCTATCTTGCAGGCAGCGCACCATGCCTTCGCAACTCGCGCAAGCTGTCATTGCTATTTTGTGCGAGCGCATGGTTCGTTTTTCTGTCAAGTAATTCACGTTGTCTAACTAGCAAGTGACTTTGCGTCCTTGGAGGTGTGTCGAAGGTGTGGCTAGGCGCGAAGCGCAAAAGATGCTATTATGCAGACGCAGAAAGGGATCCGCCAGTGACTGGAAAAAACCTGGTCATTCGTCAGTCACGCATTCCTGAAATGCTATTTTATGGACGCACAACGCAATAGGTAATGCAGTCCTTGTTCCAGCATAACAATGACGGCCACAACAATAATTATTACAATCGGAAAATCATTATGATGCTCAGGAAGATGTGGTTAACCACAATTTATTAGCCTGTAACAGAAAACGAGTGAGGATATAAGAAGGGGGGACGTTAAATGGAGAATCAAGTTTACTTTCGCTTTCGAATGAATATTCCGAGATATCTATCGGGACTAAATCAGCTTCCTTCGTGTCTTGTGCAGCCTGTAGACATCAATTTAATATTACCATACCCATTACGGCTCTAACTATGACTAGACCCGACGTGTGAGCTTGCTCGGTATTCAATATTTTAATTTCTTTAAATGCCCAAGGAGGAGATCAGCTGGTGTGATAGCAATTGACCAGGCGCTTTGCGCTGTTCGTTCTTAAAGGCAATGAGAAATTGATCTGTCATTGGTTATGCCTGTGTTACACCCATAACACACCCATGATTAATTAGGCATCCTAAGTCCAACCTTTGTGGACTTTGCGCCGGCGCGAAGTTCATTTTCTGCGCTGTGAAAATAGCAAAAAGCCGCCAACACGCCCCCAAAACCATATGCGCCATCCGCCAAACAACAGTTGACTTTGCATCCTCAAAATAGGGCCCTAAATTATTTAATTTCTAATAACTCCATAACTAGCCTTTTGTTGGCATCATCATTACATTCCATAAGCTATTCAAAATGCATTGCAACTTAAAATATCCTAAACTGTTAACTCATCAGCTTAAAAAAGGGAAGGGAAATATTTTCTATAGGCTACCAAGCAAAAACAGCATCATGACGTTACAAGACGTTACAAGACGTTATTTCTCTCGACTCGTGGGATATTTTACATCACTCGCGGACGTCGGTAAGCAGTAATGTGGTCAGGGAGACTTGGGATGTCTGACATCTCAGGGTAATTTTTTTTTTTTTTGGGACAGACCATGAAAATCCGGGATAATCATGAAAATCCGGGACAGGTGGCAACCCTAGGCAAGAGTAAGTGTTTCTAAACAAAATGTTGTGATACCCTCTATGGATTATATTTAGTACTGTAATGTACATTCAACACGTTTTTTTTCCTGTTTAAAAGATTTGGCTGCTTGTTTTGCTTTTGTGGTTATTGCAAGTGCCAAGTGCTCTAAGTGATATGTTACCTATTTTAAAGTTGTGGCTGGATGGTTTGCTCTGACGGCCATTGCTCAGTACAGTGGACACTCTGATGGTGTAATCAGCTCCACTGAGGTCAGTAATAGTATAACTGTTGGAATCTCTATGAATGGTGTCTATTTGTTCCCGATTTCTGAAGAGCTCCAGCAGATAAGACACCTGATCCACCCCAGCTGGTTTGGTCCAGTTCACAAAGGCTGACAATGGCCTCACATCCACAGTGAGATTGTCTGGAGGAGGGACCTCTGCAGGACATAATAACATAATCAAAACATTTCATGTTGCAATTTCATGTTAGTTTTATTTTACAATTTCTTGACAGTTTTAGAAACAGTATCCATAAAAACTCTTATCAATACGGCTCATTTGATACACACATGTATGTACAATTACAGTCAGTGTGCACTGATGTATATACAAGTGCAGTCATTGTTGCAGTCAATTTTCAGCAAATGGTCAGAACAGACTACACAAATCACAGTGGTATTATGACATACCTGTATACACTGATTTCCCCACACTTGGACTCTGGTGGTCATCTTCAGTGAGGGTGGCCACAGTGAAGTGGTATTTCTCTCCTGGAATCAGTTCTGTCACCTTCACACCTGAACTTGTCACTGTGAGGCTGCGCTGCTTCCCACCTCCTCTCCAGGTCACTCTGTATCTGTGGGTGCCCTCTGGTGGTGACCAACTTAAGTACACAGAGTCTGGCTGCACTGTAGGGAACTCAATCTGTCCTGGTGGAGCCACATCTGGAGGCACAGGAAGTGTCACAAGGTTCAGGCCATAAGGTGATGACTATTATAATAGCTGTTCTACTGTTTTTCTAATGTTTATTGGTAAATTCTGTACCTCTGATAGACTTTGATGACATCTCTGCTGAGATCTATAAAGGCATCAAAACAAACAATAAGAAATAATCTTTAACCAATGCGAAATAGCATATCATCGTTACTATCTTAACAATGTGTACTATTTCAGGGTCTGCTGTGTCTATTACAGAATTATCAGGACTGCTGTGCAGACTGATCTACAGTCTATAAGTACCTGCTCAATGACATCATGACTCCTGTGATGATAGAGTAGACAGCGTGAGCAGATTGCTGATTGATCGGTCCTGCAGTAGAACTCCAGCTGTCTGCCATGTTTATGACAGAGGCTATGATGCTGGAGGTCCTGCAGCTGGTGTCTCTCCAGGTCTGGAGATGTGTAGTGTTCTCCCACATGAGTCTCACAGTAGGATGCCCCGCAGTCTAGACACTTCTGTACAGCAGTGACATCACACGTGACCCCTATAGATGATGCGCTGTAGAAGATATGAAAAATATTTCTTCTGTCCCTGTATGAATACACTACACAGAGGAACTATTGTGTCAAAGATTTGGATCAGATTTGATCACTATTAGTTCTGGTTAGTGTGTAAACAGTAATAGATTACAGTATTCCCTGCTATGTCAGTGTTGTTTGTGTTTGTGTGGATGTTGTTGAGTAATGCTATACTGTACCTGGAGCCGAGACCAGAATCTGAGGACCTGGAGCTGAGAGAATCAGACATGGCAGTGAAACATGGGGAGAGAATATCATGTGGTAATGAAAAAAAATATAAATCTTGTAGGCACCTCAGTACTAACTTGACTCCGCCAGATTGCTCCCGCAATTCCATCTGGGAACGATCCGTTGAAGAAGTTTTGGTTTGTTAGTTTTGTTTTCGTTAGTTTAGTTTTGGCTGATTGGATAAGGCATCTGTCTATCACCACCTATGTTGGTGATAGACGGGCCAAATCAACCAATCAGACCAACGAAGCATATGACGTACTAACACACGTACACAGACATCCCAAGTCTCCCGCAAGGTCCGGGAGACTCCTGATATTGATAATGCCTCCCTGATGCCCGCAAATAGAATAATATCTCCCGGAATCTAGAGCTAGTAAGCCAGGGCATGCACGTGAAACATTTACGTCTACATGGCGCATCTTAATATGCGCGCATGTGAGAGTGAGCGAGAGGGACAGAGAGAGAAGCGGTGCCTGAGGGAACGGTGTGTGTGTGCGTGCCTGCTCCTGTAGAGCATGGAGGGTGCATGCAAGACATAGAGCGTCCTGATTGGCTTACTTTGCTGAGTAAACCAATCAGCTTTCAGTATGGGCGGTCTTTTAACTCAGTTTGATGAGTCGAGGCAATTTTCCAGGGGGTCAAGAACGCGCAGATTAGCGGCGGCACTTTAACATCGCCATATTTAAGTATGGAGTCACAATCCGAACCATGGTAGCGCATGCACGAGAGTCATGCTGGGCACGAACACTCATGCACTTACAAGTTGGTGGGCGGTTACATGCGAAACGTTATTTCTCCGGAGAGAGTAAAAGCAATATTTCATGATCTCTGGTTAGTCTTTGCTTATTTCTTGAGGAGCTTGTGAAAAAAAAAGTGTCCTGTCATTAGTGTTGCCACATGTACTCTATTTCCCAGGATTGTCTCGTTTTTTGTGCGTCTGTCCTGGAAAACTGATAATTCTTCCCGGGACGCATATTGTCCCGTTTTTTTGTGAAAATGTTCTTCACATGTTCATTAGTTTCACCTCTGAACAAACCTATATTATTCGACTGTGTAGTGTTCCCTGCCACTATTTTAGATTGGCCGAGTCTTGCCGTGGGATGCTCTAGGCGCATGCTTGCTTTTATGTGACTGGTTATTTGCGGACAAGCCAAGAGTCTGTGCGAATCTCTGGGAGTCTCCTGCATTTAATGGAGCGAGTGATCCTGAGTTACAGGATAGCCTGTGTAGGCCTCACTGGTAGCATTCATTAGTCACGCAAAATTGGAGTATAGGTAGGCTACCTTTTCAATTTTATAAATAGGCGGACTATAGCCTACCATAGATACCTGACTGTCAGATTTATCATTTTGATGGACCACTCACTGAACTAGAACAAGCAAATATTTTTCTTCCTCAGACTGTAATTCAAACCATGTTAACGAAAAGCATTAAGGCTTTAATAGGAGTAAGTTTCTTTGTATTAATGTTATGCATTTTAGCGATCTCCTTGCGCATTTTCCGACAGTTGTGAAACAACACAGAACGTCCTAAAAAGAATTCCTCAGCGCGTAAAATCGCCTAAACCTGTTAGGTCTAGCCTGAAACTTTAAGTGTTCAGCCTTATTCAATCATGAACGAAGAGACCATCTCAGAAAAAAAAGATCAAGATCAGTATTATTGTTAGGCCTATATGCATTTTAGCGATCTCCTTGCGCATTTCCCGACAGTTGTGAAAAACAACACAGACGTCCTAAAAATATTCCTCAGCGCGTAAAATCGCCTAAACCTGTTAGGTCTAGCCTGAAAGTTTAAGTGTTCAGCCTTATTCAATCATGAACGAACAGGCCATCTCAGAAAAAAGGATCAAGATCAGGCTACCTACAAAGGGAATAGTCTACTGCAGCTTGAAACAGTGCAGAGAAAGCCATTGCGCAAGCATCGTAGGGCCCGAGCACCGAGGTAGGCGACATGTGCGTTGGCCGCCTTCTTCTTCTTCTTCTTTTTTAAATTTATCTTTTCAATAGCGGTCATGTTTTGTATTTTACACTTTTACCAAAAAAATAAAAAAAATGTCCCGGATTTTCACAATTCAAATGTGGCAACCCTACCTGTCATGAATGCTATAAAAACTTCAGGCACGTTCTCGACAGAACTTTCTTACTCGTGTTGTATGGCAAAAAAAAACTAGGTGCATTATCACCACCGTCTGGACTGAAGGACTACTGTTTTTACAAAGAAATTCAACGTGAGTCCATGCGTCATTTCCAACTTTGGAACTTTGCGCATGGGCAGCATGGGCATGGCCTGGTCTGTTACCTCCAGTGTTCACAATGGCGTTGACTGTCAATTCACCGCATTTACTAGCCTAGCCTCGGCCATTCAGTTCTATGGAGGGCGGGACTTAGTCGTTGTCTCCAGTTTATATATAACCTCCTTGCAATTTTCAGTTCAGTCAGTAGCCTACGGTAATGTCAACAGGATCGGTATGGCAGAGAAAGAGTGTCAAAAAAAAAAAGAAAAATACTGTATAAGACCCATTTTACCTCTGATTATACAAAACAATATCCTTGCCTGATAAGAGTTAAAAAATAATGACAATTTTGACAGATGCACTGTTGGTAACAGGGGATGGGGGTGTTGGAACGACACCTCCCTGAAATAAATTTCCCAAGGTTGGGATGTCTGCGTACATGTTCTTTAGACCCGCTTCTCGTTGCGCCGCACGCACCTCAACCCGCCTCAAAGCCAACACTGATTGATTCGTTTGTTTGGCAACCTGCTCCAAATTCTCATCAATGGAGAGTAGCCAGACTGAGCTGGGAGTGAAGACCTGAAGCTCGCGAGATCAGTTTGGTCTCAGGAGGCTACCTCAGTACTGCACCCCCACCCCAAATCATCTTCCCATGGCTCAGCCTTGTGCTCTGTGAGTCATGTTATTGCCCCACATAATGTAATGTATTGTGGCATTCTCTAGGTGAGTTTGTTTGTGTTTCTGCTTCCTACCTTCCCTGTTCCCATGAGAGGCCCGGTGGGGTTTCTCTTGACCGATCACACCTCTTTGACACTCCACTGGATGCAAAGTATCTTCGTTTTGCCTTGATGTCCCTGTGAATATCAGACACTTAAAGGAAAATGCCGATGATATAAGCTTCCTATGTCTATTTTGGCATCATAGGGAGTGCATACGTTGAGTTGGAATGACAATCACGTCAATCGGATGTGTTTTGAGAAAGTTCGTGTTTTGCTATTTTAGCGGAAGCAGCTAACGCGGCAGAGATAAGGGCATGTCTTTTTTCTCAAAACAAAACGCTAGTTTGACAAACCCTTAGAAAGCTCCAAACAAAATGAAACTTTTGTAGTAGTGAGTACAGGGACCCTACACTGAAAACAATGCGTCGCTAGCTCTGCAAGTGTACTGACAGAGTGTGCAGAAGAGTAAATATAAAGTCTGTGCCTTACCTGAAATTGCTCTTCTCCTGCGCCATCTTGAGGATAACGTTAGTCCATAAAAATATTGAGTGCTGAGTGCAGACTTCCCTTGTTGGATTTGCTGCCTCCTCTTCTGAGCTCTGTGATCACTCCTCAGGGCCCTGAACACTGGGTCTGACTCAACTCATGAGAGGTTGGAAGCAAGGAGACTTCAGCCACCGTTATCGGAGCTGATCTATCTTAGTAGCCTATCTAAAGTTAGAAGTCTCTACAAGTATACCTATGCAAAAGTGACCAGAGAGTGTGAGGCCAAGACATGATATATTAGAAAAAGGGTGTTAAATTAGATTAAACTTTTTGGGCTGACTATCGACGCAAATTCTAAAACCAAACGCCATTCGTCTTCAAAAGGAAGTTGATCTGTGTGAGCAAAGGGCAGGTTCAGTAGTCACTTAATACTAGAGCGTTAGAGTGTTTCCAAAGCGCTGCGGACAAGAACACTGATATACAGCTTAATTGGTTCCAAAGTGCTGGGGGTAGAGATGTCATGTGATCTTTATCCTCTATGGTATGCATTATGGTATGCTTGTGCAAAAGTTAGTAGTATTTCTTTCCGCTTGACCCTTTATAGGACACACATTGACGTCTTTGGGAATTTAATATTTAATTAAGAAAACAAGAAGGTGAGTGCGCACATCCAAAATGTAGGTGCAGGACAAAAAAGTCAAAGTATAAAAATAAAATTGAATGTCCGCACACTAGCTCCCGTTTTTTTTCACCAAGTGAGCGTTTTCGAGCTACTTCGTCTGAATTTTATATTTAACAGGGTATATACAGGAATCCTGGTACTGAATTTACTACCATTTACTACCTTTTTCCCTACCTTTTACAATATTTTTACTACCTCCACAACATCTAGCAGCGCACTTCTTTTTTTCTTTGGGGGCGGTGGCATCCTACATATTCCGACAATTTTGGTACGATCAGTGATCCAGAACACAATCTGGAATTTATGTTGTGTCTTTGTCCACATTGCCTTGGCGGAGGTCTGCGCTCTCTCAGTGCTTTTCTAGTTTGTCAATATTAGGCTATGCCGCCAAAGTTTGAAAACCCACGATGATTCTTTCTGGTTACAGTACATACAGTAGAAGTAGATACCCTAAATTACAGGAGCCTGGATAGGATCCCCCCCACCCCTCTCTCTTTCCTTATGCAACCTACTGTACATGTTCGGGGACACTTCATGACAAAAATGCAACTAAAATCTGAAATATCTATTTTTGCTTTAGTCCAGTGGTTCTCAAACTTTTTGAGCTCAAGGCACCCCATCAACATTTTTTGCATTCACAGCACCCCTAAATTACTGTAAATTCTTGCTTATGATGGTCTTTGGTATTTTTTGCCCTCAACGGTGCCTTCCAGGCAGCACTGCCTTTAAGGCACTATGCCCCTCAGTTTAGGGTTAGGATGAGGGTTGAGGGGGTTAGGGTTAGGAATAGGGTTAAGGTAGTGCCTTTTACGCTGTGCTGCCTGGAAGATGTCATCGAGCGCTTATGATACAGCTTACTTGTGTCAGGACACCGTATTAGGCTATACTCCCATCATCATTAACACTTTAACTTTCAGGATCACATATATTATTGTTCTGAACAGGATTGGGTGAGAGCCGTCTGGCCTTTCCCCATTCAATTTCTCATGAGTCCTATGCGCAATTCAGCGCACAGGCAGGCGCATGCTGACAATAGCCTCAGTGATCTTTCTACATTTCTTTGAAATACTCAAAATCACTGTATGTTTGAAACACTTTTTTTTAAAAAAAAATAATTACTGACGTGCTATTGGGCTATATTTTCTTAAATCTAGCCTCATTCATAGCACTGGTGATTTGCTAGTCAAGCTAGCTAGCAAAAATTACGGTTCATTTGAAATCGTTTTGATCCTTACGGGGCTTTGACGGATAAAATAGCCGAAATGTATGGCATTACGAGGCAAAGACTAGTGAGCGGATATGAAAACATGAAGGCTGTGCCTCAAAAGACAAAATGGAAGTAATTTAGACATCTAAATGGGAACTTTTTAACAGATGACAGACAAATTCAACATCAAAATTTTAAATGTTTTGCGGCTCCCCTCGATGGATAGTCTCGATGGATATTCTCATCCGCAATGACCTGCTTCACCCACTGTCTCTGGTGCAACATTTATCCTTATGGGTGTTTTAAATCCTTAATGACGTGACAGACAACAAAAAAGGGGCGACAGTTTCACTCACAGCCTTTTACCTCAAGTCGTCTAATCTTCATTGCCTTTGTTACTGTTCCTTTATTTGAAATTAACTAATAGCGAACTTGCGAAGAGATCTGACAGGTAGCCTACCCAGATTGATTGAGCGCGCGTGAGGTAGGCAGGCGTGACATCATCTGCAGCTTATCACTCAGGTTCCACTCGCAACGCAAAATAATACAGTAGGCCAAGTCCACAGAAGTTTAGTAATTTAAGGAGTTAGGATGGATGTAAGTTAAACAAATTGAAAAAATCATAGCGTCATTTGGATGGGGGCTCAAAATTTACTACCTCGTCAGATGACGCTTCTTACTTTTTACTACTTTTTACTGGCCTTAATTTGACCTGATTTCATTTACTACCTTTTACAACTTTTTACAAACCCGCGGACACCCTGTTTAATTAAGAATAAATAATAAAATTAACAGAGAAATCACCAACTCACTTCTGGAAATGACTAACAGAAACATAAGCTGTTAGAACTGAATTTTGCCCAATTCAGGCCCTCCTTTTTCATTAGTGCCCCACCCACCAAACTAATCCAAGTAATAAACTAGAAAAGCACTCAGAGAGCGCAGACATCAGCCAAGGCTATGTGGTCACAGACACAATATAAATTCCAGATCGTGTTCTGGATCACCGATCGCCACCAAAATCAAATCAGTTCTTGCTTGTCCCAATACACACGTTGCCCAAATTTCATCCAAATCCATGCAGTACTTTCCGAGTTATCTTGTACACAGACACACACTTACACACACACACACACACACACACACAGACACACACACTTGGCGGAGGTAAGAAGGCAACAGGCAGAACAGCAACTATCTTGCTTGAATAACAGGAGTTTAGGTTTAGGTTAATTAGGCCCATGAAGATTAAGGGTTTAGAAGTCTCAGGTAGGCAATTGAAACTCAGAGGAGATCTCTGCTTTGGCTGCTAGGAAGAGCTTTGGTCTTTCCCTTGAAAACAGAAAGTTAATCTGTTGTCACAATTCAGAGCCAGGATCCTATGCTCACCTGCACAGCGTGTGCCATGCCCCCTTCTGATCCGCAGGTATAATCAGCTGTTTCTTTTTTTCAGTTGATTAGACTCTGGTACTTAGGGATGCCGATCTAATGCGTTGAGACCTAAGGCCACGTTCCACCTGCCTCTCTCTCTCCCTCTTCCTGTATTCGCCTGCTGTCCTTTTGCCTATTGCCTGCCTCTACTCCTGCCTGTTGTCTGCCTTGTGTAATGAGTGGGATTATGTATTTAAAGGAGGATTGCTGAGTGATTGATTGACAGAGACCTATCTGTGCCAGTCTAACGTATGACAACTAGCCTGTGCTAGCCAGCGGCAATACGTGCAAATCCTCACATCCTTAGCCTTCATGAACGCTTTTAACAACTTAGTTGGTAGCCTGTGCTTTTCAGCTCTGTGGTTAGAACGTTCCTCTCCTGTGCCGTGGGTTTACTGTAGTTGGCGGGGTGGCAGGTACGAGACCAGAGTGTGGTGAGAACGGTTCTGTTAAACCTGCTTGTCTTGTGTGCTGCACTCTGCTGAGCTTATAGTACCATTCATCCCCTATTGTTGTGAATAATAAAAGAACATATTGCATTTAACTTTTCACTGTGTCTGGGGTCCTTTAGTAATATGGCCATGAAATCTATTTATAACAGCAAATGTACTTATATTAGGGCAGTGTCATGAAAGGCTGTTGTAATTAATAATATACTTATTAGACAGCTGGCCTTCAGGCGAATCCAGGTTAGGTTGCTTCTTCCAGTACACTTTCAGATCAACAACAAAAAAAGTTTTTTAGTAGTTATTCTCATTTAGATTTTTCTGTAATTCCTGCATCTCACTTCTTCTCTGATACTGAGATAAGCTGGCAAGATGTTGAACTTCATAACTTACTGTGAAACTGGATGATTGATCATCATGCTTGCTGGCTATGACAACCAGCCTCACCTGACATCATGTGTGACAGTGTTTATGAATGACAAATGATATGTTGTTGAAGCTTCTTATATTATTATCATTTTCTGTTTTTATTTTAATTAACACAAAAAAATCACAGAAGGGATTCCATATTTCCCTGACATGTTACATACCCTAAAAGATCACCTCTCTTTATTCTCTTTATTAATCTGTGAATAATTCATATTTCATCCATCAAACTCAAAACCATGCCAGCAGTCATACTATTCAGTCTATTCTGTTGTTTTTGAAGGTTGACAAGAGTAGAACGCAACTTTTCTGTTGCTTCCGCTACATAGCTGTCAAGTGACCGATTAATGGAGGATTGCATAGACTGCTGACTGCAAAGGGCAAATGCATTGATCATATCTTTAAATTCCATGTCTTGCTTCACTTCAAGCTTCTCAACATCTACAACTAAATTACTCATCATGTTTCTTGCTGCCTCTGCTGATTTATCCATTATTATATCCTTGGCTTGGTAGGCATAGCCTTTGATACTTGAGAAAATATGATGGTCAAAGAAACTGGATTTTGTAGAGAGAGCAGACTGGGTGTTGGAGAAAGATACATTCTCTTTCAAACACAGACACTCTTTCTCAAATGTGTCCTTCTTTGCTTTCAACCTGATATATTCTTTCTCCCAGTCCTCTTCAGATAAAGACGATGGTCTCATCTCCAGAAATGTGTAGGCATCTTTGCACTGCAGGGTAAATATCCTATCAGTGGTAATACAGGACTCCTGAAACCTGCTCCAAGCCTGTAGGAGATAATTGAGTGTGTATTGTAATGAGAACCTGTATTCTGACATGTGTTACAGAAAGAATTCAATTGATTTGTTGAATATGTGAATATTTAACATCAAAAGACTACACCACAATAAACAAAAGTAGCCCTTTGCATGCATTATTTACATAAGACATTAGAGTTTTGTATTTGTTTTGTATTTTTGTATTTGAAGTGTTCATAGGTAAAAACCTGTCAGTGCCACTGCAATGTATAGAAATATATTTATCTACTTTTTGATAGACTGTATTATATGACTCCAACTGCAACTTTATTGAATTGGCCTGATTTGTTTGGCTAATAGAAAACCTTAAATTGCAGTTTGATACAAATGTATTTTTTAAAAAACATAATTTCTGAATATTTCAGTAAATGGATATAGAGGCTTTTGAATCTGAATTCTTCATTTGTTATGATATCATTGCTAGCATACTGTATAGCAGTAGTATCCACACAGCAACAGTTTTACCTCCTCTGCTCCAGTGATGGATTCTAGAAGCATCCGTCTGAATTCTGTCAGGTGTTCCGTCAGATCCTCTCCCACCAGTGTTAGTTGCTGCAGGTACTCACGCATTGAACAGAACCCCACCCAGAACTTCTGGAGCTCAATGAGAGCCTTCTGGACTCGAGTCAGACATAAGCGGACTTCATCAACGCTGTCTGTTGTCCCACTTGCATCCATCTTGCAGGCTGGAGAGTGAAAACAATTGTTTGTGTATAAATTGAGCTGGTGTACCAAATTATATTTTAAACTCATAAATTGATATCTGACAGTATCACTACTGGATTATGGTGATCTTCTGCATGCATGCAGCAAATCAATCTTATCTGAAAAAACTAAGCATTAGTATATCTTTCTTTATAAAGCTATGTGTGCACAGCCTCCTCAAAATATGTTCTCAATGTAATGCAAACTGTACATAATTTACAAAATAGATCTGAATGGAACTGGATGCATGTTATTTGTGTGTGACAACAACTTTGTGAGTGAGTCTACCATAGCGTGTTTTGGGCCCGTATGGTTAAATTGTGCTTTTCAGACTCACAAACTCTGGAGCTCTGACTCTTCTTCATCTCTGCAAAAGCTTCTGCTGTGCTTGTTCCCACATCTTTGTTGTGGGACTCAAACCTAATTGAAAAGCAGGAATTGATCAGTGTTGTAAAGGAATGGGATATAACCAGGGAAAGGGGTGAAAGTATTTCTTACCGGTACTACAACTTAATCATCACTCTTCCCCAAAAAAAAAAAAAAAACGTTTAGTGGGCCTTTATGTTATGTAGGCCCTATGATACGTACGGATGTATGGAACATGTTTGGCAGCAGATTCCACTCAAATTTACCTGATGAAGGTCTAAGACCGAAACGTTGTATTTTCTTAATCTTTAATAAATATTTTGCTTGCGTAATGGTCAGTGTGCGGGATTCATTTTAAGCTACTAATCCATGACCACACGTCTTCTCCAACGCACCTGACTGAGAAAAAGAGGTGTGCAAGAAGTTTTCATCACCACTGAGCAGATTCCACTCCCCAAACATCCCAGCCTGCAAAGGTTAATTTCTTCCATTGGCTTAGGCATTGGATGAGCAAAATATTGCTAATTTCCGAAGCCAAATTGTTGGTAGATGTGTTTTTACTCAATCAGTGCATATGTGACTAATTTTTAAAAACAGTTCTTTTTTTTGTTGGCTGAAACCCCTTTTTTCTTACCATTACTACGTACCACTGTCAATCTTATAATTAGTCAGGGTTATAGGTGCGTATAGGTTTACTTTCACCCCTGCATATAGTAGTAATATTATAACTTGTAGTTTTGCCCTGAGGCTCATGTGTTGAAACCAAAAGGAAAAGATAACTTTTCTCTTCCAATAAGTAGCGCTACGCGCGTTCATCTGATATTCAGCGATGGACGAATTATTTCAGGAGCCAGAAATCCTTGAATCTAACTGGGCAAACGGCTTGTCCATCAATTTAATTGACGTACACTGCAGCCAACCACATCGAAACCAACCGAAGACGCACGTTACGTTTGTTGGATTGGTTGGATTCAAAACAGTTGCTTCTTCACTACGTCACACCCTCTACAGCAGCCAGCGGCCCTGATTGGTCCGGTTAGAGAATAATGGCTTGAAATCTCTCTGATGGGCTTCAACATCAGATCGTTGCGCGGAAGTGCCTTACGAAAGTTATGTAGCGCATGATCTGACGTGAGTGAGGTAACATTCATTGGGGAGGAATGAATGAAATTACACAAGGAAATTACACAGAAAGATGCATCTTGCTTGTGTTATATACGTATACTGTATGTGGATAGACAGAAACGAATACTGTACCTGTTCAAATGCTCTTTCAGCTTGTTACCCAGATGAGGATTGAGTGTTTTAACACTGCTGAAGTATTGCAAGAGTTGGTCAGCATTGTTCCTCTTCACCGCTGCTTTCATCAAAGGGAACAGAGACTTCAATTCCCCTATGCTGTGCACACACTGAATGAGAAATTACACATTTAAAGAAGACCGTGTGATGTGGATATATTATGATAAAACACAAGAAAAGGAATGAATAGGAATTAGGAGAAGAGTTGCAAAGGATATCAGTGTTTGTTCAATACTCTCTGACACTGAATATCACACTGTAACAGTAACTATCTTCCAAAGCCAGTGGTAGATATGAGTGAGGTGAAAACACACCTGTATGTAGTCCTACTGTCATGACAGTGGCATGTCAGTAATGTTATGAGAGGTCTTTGGTATTTTTTTTGCCCTCAATGGTGCCTTCCAGGCAGCGCTACCCTCAAGGCACTACCCAATTTAAGCCCAATGTAAGGCTAGGATGAGGGTTGAGGGGTTAGCTTCAGGATATATTCGGCAAGTCTACGTAATTCCGAGACCAAAAAATAAATAAATAAATAAACATCATACATTAAAATCCACCAACCCCTCCCTCGCTGCAGCACTTTGTCAGCGGCTTGCTCATAGCTGCGATCGACAGGCAGTTATCCCTCCCTC
This sequence comes from Sardinella longiceps, assembly GCA_027497455.2. NCBI lineage: Eukaryota > Metazoa > Chordata > Actinopteri > Clupeiformes > Clupeidae > Sardinella > Sardinella longiceps. The sequence goes on from JAODXP020003517.1 coordinate 32,058, forward strand.
CAAACCTGATTGGTGGAAAGCTACAGAGAGTGCTGGATTTTCAGTATAAAAAGATAAGACGATTGCAACAACGGTTACAGGGATTAAAAATGCAGCTAGATAGTTCAGGGTTTTTTTCTGAAATAAAATTTTTCATGTACTACTTCCAGAATAACGTGACAATTCCAGAAAATGTGACTTGTGAGAATATAGCTTTTAAGGCTGTGTTGCCTGGATGGTGCCGTTGGGGGGGGGGGGGGGCACCATCCAGGCATTGAGTGTTAAGGTAGTGGCATGTCTATTACCTCAAGTAGGAGCTCCTTTGAGGAGGAAAAGAGCTCTTTGGTTTCCAAGGCCCTGCTTTGCACTTGTGTCTCTGAGTCCGGGACTCTGGCCAGGCATAGACAGGACAGCTCATAGTGCAGGGCAGTGATGTCTGCTAAGGGCAGAATCTCCTGACCGAAGGCTGGGCCTGAGATGGCGCTCTCTTCTACTTCTGTCAAGCAAGAAGAAGCCAATGGTGCAAGATTATAAGACTCTCAAAGGAGCTTTACTTACATCAAATATTACATAATCAATAACAGTTTCTGGTTCACTTCCTTTAACTTCATAAGCAGGTTATTCTTCTCAAAATAAACATCTTAGAATTGGCATCTATTATAACGTACTGTATTGATTTCCATACAAAAATTTAAAGACTGTTAAAAATGTACAAATGTATATTGTTAGGTGAGATAGCTTTTTCCTATTACTGTAAGGGGGATATGTGGGACATGCAACACTCATCTCCTACAGTAGGTGGGGCTAAGGGTTCAGTTCACCTTACTTACAGTAAAAAGAACCACACACCTACTGTTATGAATGCATGTGCAATTCACATCAAATGTACATGTATACTTAGTGTCATAGGCAATTGTTCAAGTATGTTATCTTTGGTCTTTCATACAATTAAACCATTTTGATGTTCAGTGTATTTTGTATTTGTTTGTATATTGTCTAATTTGTATCATCAATGTATAATTTTCTATCTTTGTTAAAAAAAAAAGAAAAGAAAAAGAATAAAAATCATCTACATACACTGTCCTTGTGTCAGCCTTTCTCCCCCTTACCTTTAGGCTAAGAGTATGAACATACATTCAAAGTAAAAAGTCAAAGTCAACTTTATTGTCATACTCCAAATATTCAGTATTATAAGTTTCACACACAACTAAACATAAAGCTAAACATAAAAGACACAATAACAGGAAAGAAGTACACATGTCTTAGGCAGCATGGATATAGATAATTACAGTAAATAGAGACCTACCCTTTGAGTCAGCCATGATGTGCATACATCACTGTTTGCTGCACGTCGTAGCTTAATCAATGCTAACAGAAGTTTTGAGATCCGATAGACTAAGTGAAAGTCTTTGAGTGCTGTTAAGATATACACCACGCCTGATAAGATAAGTACACCAGTCTCCCCCTTTAGGCCACAAGCCACAACTACTGATTTCAAAACCATGCATTCATCCCACAGTCTTTCTTGCAGTAGGCCTTGAGATTTTATTACCTCCGCCAAGGAGGTTATGTTTACACTGTCGTCTGTCTGTCTGTGTGTCTGTCTGTGTACAACATAACTGAAAAAGTACCATAAGGATTCGGATGAAATTTTCTTGACAACGTGTGTATTATTGGGACAAGTAAGAACGGATTCAATTGTGGTGGCGATTGGTGAAACAGAACACCATCTATAAAATATATATTCTATATACATATGAACGAGCCTGCTAAATACACCAGTTAGCGAGTGGAACAATATAATTTGGAACAGCATAGACCAAACACGAACACGAAGCACTTTACATTGAGTCAAAGGTACCTGAGATCTTACTTGGTTTCAAATAATGAGGTTCTATTGATTCAGTGTAAAATGCTTGTTCGCTTCTGCTTTCGCGTTCAGTCTATGCTGGTCCAAATTATTTTGTTCCGCTCGCTAACTAGTTCATTTAGCAAGCTCGTTCAATAGGGCTATGCTTGAATTCACTCCGGAGCTATCCTTTAACCAGAATGATATTTTTAGTTCTCTTTTGGTTGCACATGTGACCACCACCCAAACCACAAAAAGTAAATAAATACTTAAATCCTGGGATGATGAACTGATTATTATCTGTCCCTGTTCAAGAGCATATTGGCAGTAATGAATGAACGTACAGGATTTGAAAGCTTAATACAAAATATAATTAAAAAAAAAAAAAGAAAAGAAAAAAAAACAAATAAGGCATACTAAGAAGAACAATGTACTTGTAATAAAACTTCAGAAACACTGGTGCCTGATGATGTCATCTTGTAATATGGGCTCCCCTTATTCTCCCCTCATCAGGCCTTCCATGGCAGTAAGAACACAAGTACTGAGACCAACACTGTTTATTTGTTATTTATGTGTTTATTTATTTATATTTAA
>JAODXP020003519.1:0-33733 GCA_027497455.2 Sardinella longiceps
ACAAGCATGTGTTGCGCTGCCCTTTCTGAAACAAAGCAGCTGAAGTGTTGCATGGTCAGTGGCCATGAAAACAGAACTGACCTCACAAACAAAACACACACACACACACACACGGGTGTTGTGAAATCATTAACTTTTGAGACATGACCTAACTTGTGCTGTCCTCTACCCCCCTTTACACTTGTGGTGTCCTCTACACTCCATTGAGCGGTGTGGCCAAGCCATGATGAACGCTTTGGTGACTTAAGTGTAGACAGCTATTTATGTGACAAATATTACAGCGGGCAACTACAGCACATCAAGTCTCACCCTGTAATGGTGAGCAATGGTATTTGGTCAAGAGACCAATCTGTGGTTGTTGTTGTCCGTGGCTAGGTGCCCAGCGCTATCCACTTTGTAGCTTGGAGCTGCTGGTCAGATGCCTCGTAAGCATGTAACTACTACTACTACTACTACTACTACTACTACTACTACTGCATGGCCTCGGAAAAGTAATGCCAAAACACACCTGCTAGCAACGCAGCTAACTAACTTTCATGAGTGCCTTTGCAAGCACCTTACAACCAGTCTAGCTGGCAAAGTTTAGATCAAAACTTAGTTACCAACTATGCTTTTGGGAAAGAAACGTCAGAAACCGTGAGCAAAGATCATGGAACATACTCCGTGGACCATACTCTGCTTTAACCCTCTCTGACGTGAGCATGTAAAAACACTAAAGCATTCGACTACAGCATGGCCTTGCCAAAGTATCGCCAAAACACACCTGCTAGTGAGGCAGCTAGCTTTCATACAGTATGTGCCAGCTGGCCTGGTTGGGACTAAAACTCTCAAATGGCTTTTTTAGAGTGGAACATGAGCGTTGGGACCCAGTGAAGTCCAGTTGAGAGAGATTCATTGGGCTGAATGAACTTCCAACCTGCCCTCTCGGGTCACGCTCAGGCCATGTTGAGTCATTTCACATTGGCTTCCTCGACATTTGGCATCTCCTTTGGAACAGCGGATTTAATTAGAATGAACCTGAGATGAAACAAGTGTGTGTGTGTGTGTGTGTGTGTGTGTGTGTGTGTGTGTGTGTGTGTGTGTGTCTCATTCGGCAGCCCTGCAAGCAATTTGATGACTTAAGCAAGGCAAAGTCACAGACTTGACAGACCTCCAAGGCGAATGAAAGCCAACTAACTAAATGGCAATAGGTCTATCCTGCCCCAAACTCTATTACCCCATCAGCATCAGACCACAGGACTTAATCTGAGCTTTCTGAAGGTTTCTAACGAGTTTTCATTGGCCGGCTAAAAGTGTTTAAGCGTCTTTGGACCTTGATAGCCATTTCATAGCCCCAGTCTGAGTACTGGGGCTATGGGTAAAGGGTAAAGGGAGAGCAAAAGTTGTTTGCTTTAAAGAAAATAGATATTTTTAACCAAATAATAAAAAACAATGTACTCAAGGCTCATCCCAGATCACCATGTAATATAGGGCAATCCCCCTTCACCACAGGAAAATCTATCCTAGAGCTTCCTCTGTGTATGCAGTTCATTTCCGTGCCCTGACTTTGTGTGTTTCCAGTCGGACCGGCTTTGACTCTCTCCCTTGCCTCCAACTCCCGTTGACCGACGGCGATGGCCACGAGTGCATTTTTTTAATTAATGGAAAATGTCACACAGCTACGCCGCCACCGCTGCGCTGACGCAGTTAAAGACCTCATGCCTTTCACAGGGCACTGTCAGGTCGGCCGTGTCTGAGGAGGCCGAGACCGAGACCAAGCCTCCGCTCCTGTAAGGCAGCACAGCACAGGGAGAAGAGGGAGAAGTTTTCCAGCCCAGTGGGTTTACAGTGAGGGGGCTGGCTGGTGGGTGGGGCTGGTGGTGGGGGTGGTGGTGGTGAACTTCAGAGCACCAACTGTCCAAACAAACCTCCTGAGTTACGAACTCCATACGGGGAAATGGCACTGGGGGAGTGAGGAAAGGAGGTGGTAGTAGTGTGTGTGAGTGTGTGTGAGTGTGTGTGTGAGTGTGAGGGAGAGAGAGAGAGAGAGAGAGAGAGAGAGCGAGAGAGAGAGAGAGAGAGAGAGAGAGAGAGAGAGCGAAAGAGAGAGAGAGAGAGAGCGAGAGAGAGAGTGTGTGTGTGTGTGTGTGTGTGAGTGTGTCTGCAAATAAGTGGGTAAGAGGGAGAGGGAGAGAAAGAGATATATGGTAATGGAGGAAAAATAAAGAGAGAGAGAGAGAGAGAGAGAGAGAGAGAGAGAGAGAGAGAGAGAGAGAGAGAGAGAGAGAGAGAGAGATGGCAAAGGAAGAGAAAAAACAAGTAAGGCGCGCGCCCGAGAGAGAGAGAGAGAGAGAGAGAGAGAAAACAAGTAAGGCGAGAGAGAGAGAGGGAGATGGGAGCTATGTAGACTGGGGAGAAAAGAGAGAAAGGTTAAGAGGAGGTCAGAGGCTTTGGCAAAAACAAAGCCTGGGTAGGAGGACTAGGGGCCAGGAGGGGCTACAGAAGACTCCGGAAGGATCTGTAGCAAACGGGAGGGGGGAGAGGGGGGGTGAGAGAGAGAGAGAGAGAGAGAGAGAGAGAGAGAGAGAGAGAGAGAGAGAGAGAGAGAGAGAGAGACTGCCTTACGTGAGAGAAAGTGGGCTGACGAAGAAATCAGGATGTGGCTCTTTGTGGGGCTAAAGTTTCACGTGTGCAGCAACTGATAGCAGCAGAGATTGGACATGCAGTCTTTTGGGTTGGGATCCCATTTATACGTTTAGAAGAGTTTATAGAGCACACTAATACAATGAGTCAACACACACTCTCTACCATTCAAGTCTCTCACACTCACACACACACACACACACACACACACACACACACACACACACACACACACACACACACACACACACACACACACACACACACACACACACACACACACACACACACACACACACACACACACACACACACACACGGCTGATTAATTTCCTGAGCCCTGATTGTGTGGCAGGCATTGATGATCCTGGCTGTGGAGTTTCATCTGTTTGGCCTGATTCACTGCAGTGCCCCTGTGGCCCCTAGGCAATAATCTTCTCATCTGCTCATCCACTGGCTCAACGCTCCCCAGCAGCACGCCACACATGCAAAACTCACCACAGAGGAGGGAGGGAGAGCGGGCAGGGAGGGAACACACACACACACACACACACACACACACACACACACGCCAAACCATAACGGTCACATTTCCATTTGTATACATTACAGCTGCACAACTTTCAGCCACATAGGCAAATATATATTGAAGATGTGACACACACACACACACAAGCTACCTGTAGGTGACACACACACTCAAACTAACTGTGGCGCGCGCGCGCACACACACACACACACACACACACACACACACACACACACACACACACACACACACACACACACACACACACACACACACTAAAATGCCACCCGCTGGCGAGGAGATTACAACAACAAAATGGATCAGCTAAAAGCCGGCTTCACACATCAACATGATAACTACACCAGTGGGAGGCCTTAAAAACTACCCGCACACTCGCGGGTTTGACAGGGCTTCGTGATTTTGGGGACAATAGAAAGAGACAAATCACTGTGCAATCAAAGCACTTACCTTACAGCCACTTTTTGAGACTGTGTGTTTAGCAAGCAAACAGGTCAACCCCAGCACAACACAGAGAGAGAGAGAGAGAGAGAGAGAGAGAGAGAGAGAGAGAGAGAGAGAGAGAGAGAGAGAGAGAGAGAGAGAGAGAGAGAGAGAGAGAGAGAGAGAGAGAGAGAGAGAGAGAGAGAAAAGGCTGGTTCTACTGTTGTGCATTAACGTAGTCCGATACTTTGCAGGGAATTTGTGTAGTTGTCTACGTGCAGTTTCAGTGTGTGTGAGGACCAGAACAGATGACAACATCAGCGAACCAGTCGGGTGACAATGGAAAAAACAGAACACAACTCTCAATCAGAGGAAATAGGAAGAATAGAAGAGAAAAGAGAGAGAGAGAGAGAGAGAGAGAGAGAGAGAGAGAGAGAGAGAGAGAGAGAGAGAGAGAGAGAGAGAGAGAGAGAGAGAGAGAGAGAGAGAGAGAGAGAGAGAGAGAGAGAGAGAGAGAGAGAGAGAGAGCCAAAAATGCTTAAGCGCATCCCCCTCTATCATGGTCAGCCGACCGCCATGACTCCCATATTTCCACCGCAGTCCAAGTGTGACGTCAGCAGAACCTAAACCCATTCAACTCCCCTCAACTGCCCATCCATCACCAAAGCGTACAGCATGAGCACCCAGAAGCAAAAGTGACAACAATGGGGAGGGTCACCTGTGGTACCGCCAGGGGGGTTCTTGCTTCCGCTGGTCCTCAGTGTAGTCTCCCACTCTGCGTGGGGCAGAAAGGTTGAAACCTGTTGAAATCTCTCACTTACTGGATCTCAATGCTCAGCACTCTGTCAGGAAGCACAGCCCTGCACGAGGCTGACACCGAGTCTGGCACATATCCCACCCAAATAAGGGAGCCAACTTTCCCAACTGTCAACCAAATAAGGGTCTCCATTGTCCCAAACAAAGGGTCGGGTTGGAGTCAGAATTAATGGCTGATTGAGGAAGGTCAAGCAGAGTGACCATCATGAAATCTACACTGAGTGACCATCATCATTACAACTTACAACTGCAGGACATCATCTTGCCCTGGGGACTGTACAACAGCCTTGGGCTAGTGTGTACAGCTGCCTCTTTCATAATCCATCAATCAAATCAAACCACTTACCTTACAGACAAACATGGACATATCAGCAAAGAGTGAAGTAGCAAATATTTTGTCTTAAAATACCATTAATATTCAATTTACTTGGATGTCAGCAATCTGCACACTAAATAATAAATGCTATTCCACTTAGGTACAGTACGCACATCGTAATGGCATTAAAACCCATGGAGCTTGTGTAAAACTACAACTAGATCATTAAAAGGCACAAAAACCTTCCAAACATTTCCCGAAAACTCACTGGTTACTTACTGTTTGATGATGGTAATTGGTGTTTGATATCAATGGAGTGAAAAATGCCATGTGGCAACTAGGTTTCCGTTTATTTAGAGCTTGTTCCTATCTGCCACTCAGATCTGCTGAATGCAAATACTTGATAGCTACAGTAAAATATACTTTTGTTTATCAACCCTTCATATGACCACATGAAATCCAAGTTGATCCAATATTGCATTGAAAGGATATCTTAAGTAGCGGTGAATATTTCCATAGTGCTGCTTTAAGCAAACAGAGATGTCTGAGGAGCCATCCATCAAACAGAGCTTCTGAGAGCAGAAGCTCAAGGACTCTTCCACAGGAAAAGGAACTGTGATTACTGCTATCAGTGCTGGACAGCTGTATGTTATCTTCCCCTTTAGCTGTGTGAAGCTATCTATACTACTCCAGTTTTGTTTGGGCACAGTGATAGAAGGTGATGATGTGACAGATGCTGATTGTGTTGCGGCAGAAACACAAGGTTAATGCACTCTATGGAGGAGTTCAATGTTAGTGCAGATCAGACAACTCTGCTGACAAATGGATAAAACTTGATGTTTAATGGGGTTAAAAGTCACAAAGAGTGATGGAAAGGGTCAGCACAGAATTGTGGAAGAAGGGAGAGAGGGAGGAACATTGAGGAGTTTAAAAGCCACAAAGCACAAGGGTTAAACTGGACATGAAACTGATGTCTTTATGGAAGTGGCTTTATGGCTACTGTTGCGGCTACTGCTGTCCCTGAAGGACCAGGAGGAGGGAGAGAGGGAAAGGGAAATGAAACAGGATGAGTGGGAAAGTAAGTAAGGGAGGAGAGAGAGAGAGAGAGAGAGAGAGAGAGAGAGAGAGAGAGAGAGAGAGAGAGAGAGAGAGAGAGAGAGAGAGAGAGAGAGAGAGAGAGAGAGAAATATGAGTAGAACAACAGTAAGGGTAAAAGCCACAAAGCACAGGGGTTAATATAGAATACTGCTGCTGCTGGCCCTAGCGGACCTTAGCGCCAGGCAGATGTGTGGGGTGCAGTGGAGGACTGAGCCCAACTATTTTAGGCCTGGCGGATGTCCCATCCCACTCTAATCACCCATTTAGTGCCAATATGTGTGTGTGACTCACTCACCATGGGGGAAGACACAGTCTAATCCCAAAATGTGCTCAAATCAGCGAGAGTTTGTGAAGGAACTCCTACACCATAACGCCATGTTGAAGTGCAAGAATTTCAGATGCATTTTGTGAGGATCACATACAGTACAATGGCTGGAATTCATGGGTGGCGTTAATGCTATTATGTATGAAGGGCAGATGGTTGCAAATACTTTTCACTGAGTTTGAAGTCTTACAGATGCAGACTTACAGATGTCCTGGTAGACCAGGCTCCTACATTCCGGGTGGTCGGTTGGTCAGTCATTTTGTGTGAAGGGTTTGAATACTCTCAGTAGGCATACATGGGCAACCCTTCCTTTTACAATACAGGTATTTACAGAGTAGGATGGTGGTAAGTACCCAATAATAACCTTAAAAGTACCATGACACCACTTGGTAAATTCTTGGTAAATACTGTACTGTAAAAGGAAGCGGTACCAGCATGTTTACTTCCTGTTAGTAATACTTTCTGAGGACTTTAAAACTCTTTGTTCTGCCTCTAATTTCTGTTTTCTGATTAGATGCTGAAAACTTAAAACGGCTGAAATTGAAGCCTTATCTTAGGGCTACACTTGAAGATCATGTTAGTCTGAGATTGCTTGCTGCACTGCCATGTCTGGTGTAGCCAATTTCATTGATTATAATGGAAGCTAATTAGCTAAGCTAGTCCCCCGGTGTAAAAGTGTAGTGAAATACAATATCAAGCAGAGGTACAGCACTACGGCGGCAGTAGCTTGACTAGCCCTCCATGAGACTCCTGGGGACTTCTCTAATGTATGTTATCCAATGAGAAAAGAGCAGGAGGGGGACAAACACCACCTGATTGGCCGAAGCCAAAGCCAAAACCCAATGAACTCCTCCAATCAGGCATTTCAAATGGTCTAATGACTCATGTCTTTAGTAGAGCAGCACAGCCATCAATATTTGACTTCAGTCCACTGATGAATGACTCTCTGACAGGTGGGATTATCACAAGGACAGAGAGTCATTACTACAAGAGAAAGTGAATGAGAAAGTGTCTAAAAATGACCAAAAGCAGTCTCTCTGTGGAAAAAAGGGGGGGGGGGGGTAAAATATGACACTTACAAAAAAAAAAAAGAAAAAAGTTCACTTCATGTTATCCCCTCGCTTGAAATTTAAAGCAAGGCATGTAAGGCACGACATATTCAGTAAATATTATGTACTCAAGATTGTGTTTAATGCATTTAAAGAATGCATAATCAGTAGCAGAGACAGAGCCAGAGGATGAGGCAGTAGACTGCCCAGTGGCCTGACAGGGGTTATGTTTCAGCCAGCAGCCATGTGTCAGCACCCACACACTGTGTTCTGGAGGGAGACATACACACACAGAGAGAGGGAAAGAGAGAGAGAGAGAGAGAGAGAGAGAGAGAGAGAGAGAGAGAGAGAGAGAGAGAGAGAGAGAGAGAGAGAGAGAGAGAGAGAGAGAGAATGTATGTGTGTGTGTGTGTGTGTGTGTGTGTGTGTGTGTGTGTGTGTGTGTGTGTGTGAGTGAGTGACAGAGAGTGACCGAGAGAGAGAGAGAGAGAGAGATAAAGAGGGAGTGACAGAGAGAGAGAGAGAGAGAGAGAGAAAAAATTGCCCAGTCACACATCTATAAGCACCCTTGCCAATTTCCCAGCCTCAGGAGGAGGTGCCTGCTGGCCTGGTGCTATATTGCTGAAGGAGGCTGGATGCAGTGATTTTGGCTGACACTAATTGGGGGCTGGAGTTTTGGTGCCTCTGATCCGGCTAGACTTACAGCTTGACTGCTCTCCTCACAGCCTCCCTGGCCGGCTGTCTGTCCGTCTGTCGGTCTGTGTGTCTGTTTAAAAGGATGCAAGCTGCATCCCAAATGGTTTCAGGGAGGAAGGCAGAGATTGCAACGGTCTGTAGACGAGCCTTTTGGGCTACTTGTAATATGCATGAAGCTTATTTAGTGGGTTTTATCATGCAAATCAAAAGCCTTGTGAGAAACACTGCAGAATAATATCTAAGTTAATGGCAAACAAAAACACAATACCACAAGTGTGGGGCGTTTTATGAAGTTTGGGAGAAATTCACTTAACCAGAACTAAACCGAGATCGTATCCACACACACATGCAATCTCATCACAAAATGGCAGTCAAAATTAGTGAGAGGCAGAATTGGAAAATCCTACAGCATACAGAGCTCATCACGAAAGGCAAGGTCATGGATTAAAATGACAAAAAAAAAAAAAAAAAATCAGAACAGAGCACTATGATTTATCATACTCAGGATTGAAGGGCCTTAGCATTAGCCCTCAGGCAGATGAAACTGTGCATTACAATCCAAGCCAGCAATTTGCTAGATGGCATCTTCCAAGCTGCAGCAATGCTCAGGCCACCTTCAAAGCTCTGTATGCTGGCTACACTCTTATGGGGACAGACGTCAGCAGAGTAGAGCATAGCGGAGCGGATATCAGCGTCAGGAAGTTTGACTCTGAATGGTTTTTCCAACATGCCATCAGCCGGTCATCCTCTAATAATTGGACATTGATCCGTTTCTTTGACTGTGTGTGTATGTGTGTGTGCAGGCATGTTTGTGTGTGTGTCTGTGCACGTTTTTGAGTGTGTGTGTGTTTGTGTATCAGTCTCTCTCTGTGTGTGTGTGTGTGTGTGTGTGTGTGTGTGTGTGTGTGTGTGTGTGTGTGTGTGTACGTTTTTGTGTGTGCAGCTTTGTGTATTGCTCTGTGTGTGTGTGTGTTTGTGCATCTGTCTGTGTGTGTGTATCAGTCTGTGTGTGTGTGGGTGTGTGTGTGTGTGTGTGTGTGTGTGCCAGTCGCATTCTATTACAGAGACATGCTGGAGTCCTCATGTGTCGCTTGCCTGGTTTCAGTGGCTGAGCAATGAATAAAAACCCTCTCTGAAAGACCGGCGGGTTCCATGAGAGCAGTCTTATTGACTGTCAAACAAAGCACTCTTTAAAAAAGAGGGCTGTGTGTGTGTGTGTGTGTGTGTGTGTGTGTGTGTGTGTGTGTGTGTGTGTGTGTGTGTGTGTGTGTGTGTGTGTGTGTGTGTGTGTGTGTGTGGCCTTTCACCCATTAGGACATACACATAATGGCCCCCAAGTGGCAGGGCTCCAGATCAGATGCATCGGAGAGGAAACTATGGATCCTGTTTTGTTATTCTTCCTGCCACTACACACAGCCAAAACTCTAGAAAGAGGCTCAGTCACAACCCATCCAGCAACAACCCCCCCCCCCCCCCACACACACACACACACACACACACACACACACACACACACACACACACACACACACACACACACACACACACACCACCACCCATCATCTTGTATAAGGATTTAGCATGCTACATTAATCAAGCTTTGAGAGCATTAATTAGCATTAGACTAGAAGGTCTAATAGATAGTGTTTTTCTTTATTTTGTGTGTGTGTGTGTGTGTGTGTGTGTGTGTGTGTGTGTGTGTGTGTGTGTGTGTGTGTGTGTGTTTATGTTAGAGAGAGGGGAGTGGAAGCGGAGATTAGCGCGTCTTCTACTGGGCCTTGAGACGGAGCAGATGTTGGGAGTTAGACAGAGAGCTGGCCGCACTGTGCCGCGCCATCGTGGCATTAATGCCGCTGTGAGGGGCTCCGTCTAGACGCTGCTTACTTAAGCCACCTTCAACCTTCACGGCCAAAACCTCAACGGGATGAAACACAGAGGGGAAAGAGGAAATATCTACATACGGAATTTAAAAATGAAAATAAATAAATATATAAATGTTTACACGGTACAGCCCCACGGAAATGGATTCATGAACTCTCAAACAGCAGAGTGACTCAAATTGGCACAAATACAGTTGAAAGAGAAGCCAGTCGGACAAACCACGCCCTGGCTTTACCATCACTCAAACCACATAGAGAAGAAAAGGGGTGGGGATGAGAGGAAAAAGCCAAAAAGAGAGAGAAAAAAAGAATGAGAGAAAAAGAAGAGAAGAGTCTCATATTTTCCTTCTGCAAAATGCGGCATGTCCTACATTATGCGACGGAACCACAGGGAGAAATAACTCTGTTGGAGCAATAACTGATTATCTGTCCCTTCCCTACCTGCCATGCACCAAGCAGAAAGCGATAACTGACTACCTGTGCCTTTCCTACCTGCAGGGCTCACTCACCTAGCAGGGCTGCTGCTGCTGCTGCCAAAACATTGCTCTCCCTGCAAACCCTGTGGACTGCCATGAGAGATGAAACACAGGAGGCCCTGCTGTGACAGAGGCTGTCAAATAGTGGTGGTGGAGGGGGGGGGGGTATGTTAGACTGGTGGTGGTGGTGGGGGGGGGTTGCATCAGACGGGTAAAGGGTTGGGCAGAGTCTGAGGGGAGGGGATGGAGAGAGTAGCACCGAGCGGAGCCTCCAATCCTGTGCCACACCCCACCCCACCCCACCCCACCCCTAGTGGACTCACAGTGGCACACTCACACTCACTCACTGTGCAGCCAGTCTGGCTCACACTTCCATTCCAGGACTAAAAACAGACTCTAAGCACACAGCATAGCACAGCACAGCACAGCACAGCGTAGGGCACCGCAGACCAGTGGCCCTCCTCCAGTGAAAGCACGGTCCTCAGGATGGCCAAGAGAGCTCTTGAGTAATCTCTTGTCTGCCTCATTCCTGATGTTCGTTTGACAATAACAGCTACAGCAAGAGCAAGCAGTCACACAGCAAAGAGGTTAACAGTACCTTCCAATATCATGAGCTATACTGTACAACATTGAGCACTAGAGGGACTGTACTGACACGTTTCATGTGTGAACAGAGATTGAAAAGAGGGCCGGACTTCTGTTTTGTTTGGACGCCTTACAATGAGGCCAGTTAAGAGAATAAACAGAAAATGGTGGTTTGTTGTTGGCCTCATATTCATCCCACAGAGCAAAGAAAGTCATCACAAGCCCTTTCCTCTCTACACTGCTGATGGCAAGAAACTATGTCTGTGGAAAAGTAAATCTGGTAAGAAAGACCCCTTTTCTAAGCATTTCATTTGGGATTCCAATGTAACAAAATGCTGGCGATTTTGGGTAGAGTGATGTGAAGTTCTCTAGCTCTACAGAGCAGACATCATGCACCACATGTTCACGGTCTACATTCTGAAACTCAGAAAGGGGCCTCTGAAAAACATGAGGTCAGGGCAAAGGTCATATAAACCCACTGCATCGGGGGGTATCTAGAGCGCATGGTTAAGCAACCATAAGACCTGAGATGCCTAGATTACAAACATGCCGTTACTCACAAGGAGATAGCGTGAGATGAGTCAGTAGAGTAGGCAGTGGGGGAGCAAACCTAACCGATTGCGTGCCATCAGAGTACATGTACAATCTGAAACTCAGGAGGGGGGACATCTCATAAGCTGAGTCGTCAAGTAACGGTCACAAGTTAAAAAAAAAAAAAGAAAGAAAGAAAGAAAGAAAGAAAGAAAGAAAGAATGAATGAGAGACAGAAGGAAAGACACACACACATACTGGGGAGGATTGTGTGTGGCATCCAAAAGTGATTCATCATAAAGGTGGATGTTGCAAGATGTTTATGACAAGAATGCATGGGTAGGAGGAAGACAAACCTAATGCACACTGTGTTCTGACACCTAGAAAGGAAACACAAGGCAGGAGCTGATAGAGGACAGAAATGGTTGCAGAAAACCACAATATCCTGGGTCTCTTAGCAGGTCTTGGCCTCTCTGGGGTCATGAACGCCGTCAAGATTACAAAGACAGACAAGCCCGTCTACACATTGACACGGTGACTTACAGATTTCCTACACTTAATAAACTCTGAACAACCTGTCACCATGCATAGCTAACGAAGACTAGAAGCTCACTAAACGCTTGTGACAAAAGCTGGCAAACAGACAAGACGTTCCAACTGGGAACCATTTAATTCCCAATTAAGCTCCAATACCTCCCATCAAATATGATTATGTCAAAGGTGATTAGATTGGAGAAATTACTGCTAGCCGTAGCAGTCCTTGGCCAAGGACCCACGGCTCGAGCAGAGTCTGATTGAGAGAGTGACCAGCAGTGACCCCCGTTGACCACCCGATGTGGTTAACCCGTGCAACCCCAAAACAAGATTGGGGCACCAAGATACAGTATGACATAAGCGCCGTGCCGCGTTGCTATGGCTATCGCAGCAGGACGCAACTCCGCCGACGGCAAACTGAGCTCTTAAGCCGCAGCAGAGCAGCTGCCATTCACATCAGCACTAGTAATCCTCTTTCATACTGATGATGGGGAGAGCCCACATGGAGGAATGGGGAAAAAAAGAAAGAAAAGATGAAAAAAGCTAAGTAAAAAAAACCCTAAAAAACAAAGGAAAAACAAGCAGCAGAACAGAACATCGACAGCCCACCCCACGCTCAGACTGCACTGGCAGCCTGTCTCCTGCTGAGAGCAGACCAGACGAAGACCAGGAGTGTGTGTGTGTGTGTGTGTGTGTGTGTGTGTGTGTGATCGTCACTGCGACACCAACACACATTAAATCCAGAAATAAAGCCCACCCACTTCTCTGGCAGTTTTGCAGTGCCGCTGTGGCAACAGATGGCATCAGTAACAGCAATGCTGTTTGCTGTGTCACACAAACACATCCTAGAAGTTCAACAGCTCGTCAGTCAGCTTGTCAGTCAAAATCTCCCGCAGGACACAATGGGAACTTCACAGCAGTTTTGATACATAGCCTCTTCTTGCTTAGGCAACTTTGTTGCAATGTTGACATAACCAGGACAATCACTGCATGCTTGAGTACTGTGTGTATGAGTATCAAACTAAGTTCTCAGTTCTCATAGTGGTCAGATTTCAGTAATAAGAATGTGTTATGCACCCTTTCTTGGGAGAAGTCTTGACAGCTTTCTGCCTTCTTCCATTTGTGAGTGTATGCTATTGATTAATAAATTATTCACAGTGAATCCACGGTAGATTTATGACCTCTTCCACAAGTGGCAAAACTATTGTATCAATGGACATTGACCAGAGCAGAAATCTGATAGGGAGATAACCGAGCTAACCACAGATTATTTCACTGGCTGGGTTTCTTTTTCACTCCCTGCTCAGTGATGGGGAAGAGTGGCCACACGGAGAAAGGGAATACAAGCCACACCACAGGCACTCCCTGACTCCCAGACAGCCAAGACTGTTCCTGATAAAAGTACACGGCCTGATGCTTGACCACCATACTGAAGCACAGCAGTCTGTGTGCACATGTGTGGAACTCCTAGTGGAACTCCTGGAGCAGGACAGAGATATGTGACAGTTTTGCCAACAAGGCCAAATGTTAGCATAGCAGGTCAGTGACGTGTCCTGTTGAGACCAGAGGGTGATAAGTACAGAGAGAACACACACACACACACACACACTGACCAAAGCCAAATGCAGTAGAGAGCTCACAGTGCTTGTTGACAAAGAGCAAAACTAAATGTGTAGAATCGCACCAAGAATCACATCCTCTGCGTAATGCAATGGCATGGTATGACTTTAGCAAAGGACAACCCTAGAGTTTCTCGAAAATCAGGAAGGAAGTTGCATTATCCTGTATACAAACAAGCTGCAAAGCAAACAGCACAAAGACCAGGCAGCCTTAACAAAGTAAACACAGGCTTGGATAGAGGGTTTGACAGACAAGATGGTATGCTGCAATATATAAACAATCTCCCCCTTTATCAAGGGCTCACTAAATCTCATACCAGTTGCCACAGAAAGCACAAATAAAGGCAAGACCTTAGCGCCATCTACTGGAAGCTGCTTTCACAAGCCTTTACCAAACAGGGATCGCAAGAGCAGACAGTGGGGACTTTACTGGTAAGGAAGGGAAGAGAGAAGAGAGAGGAGAGGAGAGGAGAGGAGAGGAGAGGAGAGGAGAGAAGAGGAGAGAGAGAGGAAGAGAAGAGGAGAGGAAGAGGAGAGAAGAGAGAGAGAGAGAGGAGAGAGAGAGAAGAGAAGCATGGGCCCCCAGTCACTGACCTAATATGCAGCCAGGAGAGCATGGGGGTGGTGCCGCCTCCAAACACCCAGACGGTGAAGAAGACGATGAGGAGGGTGGTGGTGAACATCATCTGCCGGGCATAGGTGGCCGTGTCCCGGATGGCCAGCGCAAATGCCATGGCTCCTCGCAGACCTGGAGGGTGGGAGACATAGATGTGTAAACACACATACTGTAGATACATAGATGCAGACACACACACACACAAATGAAAGTGCACACACACACACACACACACACAAATGAAAGTGCACACACACAAATGAAAGCACACACACACACACACACACACACACACAAATGCATGAGCACGCACACACATGCGTGCACACAAACACACACAATCTTTTTCTGTGGTGTATGTGCAAACAGTGCCTTTGGCATCACCTGCAAACATCATCATGTGCTGGAAGTTGCCGCTGATCTTGTGCCGGCGGCCCAGGTTCAGGAGGAAAGACAGGGGGTAGATGTTGAGGGCCCGTCCAATGAAGATGGCCGTCTGCCCGACAGGAAGCAGTTCAGGAAGGAAGCGCGCCTACTGGTTCTCAGAATAACTCTCAGCACCCACGGGCATCTAGTTGGCACTCTGGACTGCTAAGCAGTTCCTCTTACAGCCTCTGCTTTATCTGCCAAGAGGGAACTACCCATCTGGGCTCAGTTTCCCAAATCACTACCAGCTACTTACGAGCTAACTGGTGCCTACCAACATACTGTAGTAGGAACCAGATAGCTTGTAGTGATTTGGTAAACGCACCCCTGCACAGCGGGCCTTGGCCTTACCCTTCACCAAACTAAGCAAGAAAGACACTAGACAACTGGGGTAGTCTAAGCATAGTCTGATGGGCCGATTGTTGAGACACTATGAATGGCTTTTTCAAGATGTTTTAATTGGGTAATAATCCCTTCTACATACAAAATGATGCCCTCTGAGATAACATATTTTGTGTTATGACAGCTGATCCCGTCATGGCAAGATAAATGGATCAAATTTATAAAATATGACTTGTTATGTAATTATTGTATGGATGTATTTTATTGTAGCAAAAAAACTTTCCCATAGTAAAAAATAACTACATTTTACAGAGGAAAACATATTCTCTTTGTGTTTGTTTTGGCATAGCGGCACACCTCCACAGAGTGCAGATCTCTGACAGCCTAAGCCGCAATGTACATCATTTATATGTAAAGGCAAACAATTGCGCTGTACATTACCGTCAGTTAGAATGCCAACAATAACTACAGCACTGCATGCAGCCACAGAGGGGAGGATTATAGTGTATTGTGAGATGTTAAGGATACAAAAGCCCCCACGATGAAGATGGGGCTGAAGATGTGGTTCTGGAAGGTAAACAAGGCCAGACCCATGTAGGAGAAAATGAAATTCTCGGCCAAGAAATGCAGCACCTCAAACAGCTGAAAAGAGTGTACACACACACACACACACACACACACACACACACACACACACACACACACACACACACACACACACACACACACACACACACACACACACACACACACACACAGAAAGAGAGACAAAAACCAACATTAGAAAAATACTACATGAAGCAGACACTGAAGTCTGTGTAAGTTCTTTACAATTTGATCACTTTCAAAAGTCTTTATATTTTTAGATTTTGGGGAAAAAAAAGAAGAGGAAGAGGAAGTAGTTTGAAGAAGTTGTGGAATCTCTCCAGTTCTTTTGATGCTGAGAAATTCTATTGGCACAAAAAGCCTCCCTCAGTCAGAGCAGCATGGAGTCTTTTTGCTAATACAGTAGCTCACAGAATGGGGAAAGAAAACTTGAGTAGAAACACTACCGCCACCCCCCTCTCCCTCAACTCTCCCAAAACGCTCCTTCTAAACCCCCGCCATCCACATTAATCTCCTCACAAATTCCATCGGTGGTGAGGGAATGAGACTTTAATAATCAGAGCCTCGGTCCCCATCCCCCCACCCCTTCCCCCAAAGACTGCATCAATCCCTGGGTGTCATAATTACACGTCCATGCCAATCCGTCTCACGCTGGCGAGGAGGCACTGGCGAGGAACTGTGGGGGTCTGTGTGGCCGTCCTTTTAAAAGCGCCGGCTGCTGATGGACGGCGCCCCGCTGTGACTAACTTTGAGGAGAGAAGCCTGCTACTCCCATGATGTCACCAGCCCAAAGAATAAAAGAGCTGAGCTGCTAAATACCTTACAGTTGCTCAACATAGTTTTCAAACTCACTAGACTGAAAGAAATTATCACTCTGATCACTGGTCTTTTCTGTGTATAAACCCTTTGAATCTTGAATCTTTTCTCCAAAACTTTGCTGGCAAGGAAAAGTATGTCTAACACTGAAATTCCTGAAAGTAAATTTTTGATTTAATTTCATTTTTGATCTAATATGTGCCTCTACATGATAGGAGTGGACAGTTCAGCTTGCGAAAGAGCAAAAACTCCTCTTTCACAAAATGGAAATGTCATTGTGTGATTTAAGGATTCTGTTCACTTCATTGGCGTGCATAACACGATATAAAAGGAGACGTGTCAGCCACACACACACACACGCACACGCACACACACACACACAAAATGATTTCCTGTGCTTTGGTGCCCCCTGGTGGTGCACTGTGATCAAACACGGAGGTGTCCTCACTTAGCCCTGATTAGGGTCACAGGAGGGCTGATTACGAGGCCATCTGTCACAGGTCTATTCCAGCAGAGCAAACAGTGTTTAGAAAGAGGAGGAGGAGGAGGAGGAGGAGGAGGAAGAGGGGGGCGGGCAGGGGCAGATTAGCAGGGCCAGTGGAGTGGAGGGACGAGGAGAGCCAGCTAACATAAGCCTGCATGTTTGTTACTGTACTTTACCTGTTTGGTGCGCTTGGTGGACTCCTCAGAGAGGTTGTTATGAGTGTAGTGAGCCTGGGTAATCCCACAGAACAGCACCGCCACAACACCTGAGAGAGAGAGAGAGAGAGAGAGAGAGAGAGAGAGAGAGAGAGAGAGAGAGAGAGAGAGAGAGGGAGAGAGAATTTGAAACCATCATCATTGCATTATGCACTTGCACTATGCAACTTGTAAACTTATAAAATCTAATAATGAGGGAAGCAGAAATGCAACAGGGAATTTGTATTGATTAAGCTTTCAATAACACAGCATCTCTGCCAAAGCATGGCTATGCAAGCACATGTTTGAACCGACATGTATGTCCGATTTATGACTTGATTTAGACTTGCTTACTGAGAACTTGGACTTGAACTCAGACTTATGGGTTTACATTGTTCAGACTTGAGGAAGTCAGTTAGTGAGGACATCAACACTGGTACAAACAAACACACGTTCACACACACACACCAACACACACACACACACAAACACACACACACACAGAGACACACACCTGTGAAGCCGCAGGCCTCAGCCAGCAAGAAGGTGCTCCAGGACATGAGGAAGAAGAGGGCCGTCTCAAGCAGAGGGAAGCAGTGCAGCTTAGTGAACTTGGTGACGTGGACTCAGGGGTCAAGGTCAAAACACATTTGATTTTCTCTCTCTCTCTCTCTCTCTCTCTCTCACTCTCACTCTCACTCTCACTCTCACTCTCACTCTCACTCTCACTTTCTCCCTCTCTCTCTCTCCCTCTCTCTCGACAGCCACCTAACCCCATACAGTGCCCATATCATACATAGAATCTTAAGCTCAATCAGCTTATGGGTTCGAACAAAGACACTTTGGAACCCTAGGTTCATCAACTGTCTCTGGTTCAAAGTACAGAACTTTTAGTACCCTACATTTGAGGATTCATCTTTTATATGGTTGTATTAATAATCATTTGACATGATAAATAGCAACTTTCATGGCATGCTAATCAATTCCACCAAAGCATTTGTACCACCAAAAAAAAAACGAACTGTTATTCTAACTATAGAAATCTTTTATCATTTAAAAAATCATTTATTCCACTGGCATTGAACAAACTATAATATGCGGCATCTTCTTTTTCCAATGTAGCAGCTACTTGGCAAGAAAGGTATCTATTGAGCTGCATTGACTACATGCTCTAAATTCCAAGTGGTTTTGTCTCCAACACCTGCACTGTAAAATGCTAAGATGTTAAAAAACTCTCCAATAACTGCTCCCCAGCTCTCTAGAACACCATCCTCTTTTTGAAGTGAGCACTTGAAATCTATTTTATCCATCTTTTAGCACTTCACTGTGCACTCTCAGCACCTGTAATTGTGAAGATCATGTGAGCAATTCAGTTAGGCGTGTTATTCAGGCTCAATCAAACAATTTCTCATCACTTTTAGGGAGGGAGAAAAAAAACCTGACAACCCGATTAAGCAGTACGCTGAGAAGTCCCTGAAATCTTCGAACGATGGGAGTCTGCTAATCAATCATAATTTAATTCACTTTTTTTCACACGCAAGCTTGGGCAGAATTTTTTTTTTCCCCATCAGTTTCAGTTCCAACACTATAAGTCAGTCCCTTCTAAGAGCCAAAGGCCAGTGGGGGAAAGATAATGTAGGGAGTCTATGAGTACTCACAGAAACACTTCCCTCTTTGGTTAAACCTGCAGAAACTGAAACAATGTTGGACTTCCCTATGGCCACAACACACCACTACACCAGAGAGGGCATCTCCTTTTCCAAGGCCATTTGAGGACAGTCTTGTGTATGTTTTAATGCTAAATACTGCTGACTGTAATTCTTGCTCAACCTTAACAGGAGAAAACTACCAATCAGCAATTCATGGTACCTCCTATAAAATGACAACGTTGGTAGATCTGTGCTAATTCTAAGCAATGTTGCTTGCTTCAGGCTTCCCAGTATTTCCTAATCACGCTGAAATGTCCCATCCCAAGTGGCTCTTATGTTTGTTTCTTGGGTTTTTGTTGCCATGACAACTTCGTAAACTGAAAGGATATCAGTGCTGTGCCGACACCAGTGGCTGCTCCCATAGCAAACGAACCGCTAAAGATTCCCAGGAAAACGCCCACCGATTTAAAGAAAGCCGCCGCATCAAAGGTGTGCGTGTTGGCTCCGCTCGGTTGGTAGGCCACAATCGATCTGAAACAAAACACAGCAAGATCATTTTTCTAAATCATGATTAAAAATTTAAATCATCTTGTGCCATCTCAACTCCATCTGCCCTTAGAGTCCATCCTGTAATATAAATAAGTGAAAACATTGCAGTGTCATATTTAATTCATCGTCCTGACTTTCACACATTGAGCAATAACAGTCTCCTCCAAGTCCAAGAATACTATGGAACTAGCAGAGGTGCGGGAAGAAGAGAACTAGCAGCAAGTGAACTGCAGGGGGCACCTTAACTCCAGACAACCAGCAGCAGGCTGACTGGACAGATCAGGCCAGTTGCTGGAGGATCCACTCCACTGCTCTCTCACAGCACAGCGTGGAATTTCCCCAGGCTGAGAGCCGCTGTTCCCCCTGGTCTGGCACCTAGGGGAGCTGCTCCAGGTGGCGACCAGAGGCACGTGGCTCACAGAGAGGGGGGTCAGGAGAGGGTGAGACAGAGGAGAGGGAAGAAGGGAAGAGACACAGAGAGAGAGAGAGAGAGAGAGAGAGAGGGGACAGGGAAGGAGGGAAGAGAGGAGAGATGGGGAGAAGAGAGAGAGAGAGAGAGAGAGAGAGAGAGAGAGAGAGAGAGAGAGAGAGAGAGAGAGAGAGAGAGAGAGAGAGAGAGCAAATAAGCGAGTAGACAGAGGTGAGAGAGTGAATACAGTAGAAGGAGCGGAGAGGAGAGGAGAGGAGAGGGAGGAGAGGAGAGGAGAGGAGAGAGAGAGGAGAGGAGAGGAGAGGAGGAGGGAGGGAGAGGAGAGGGAGAGAGAGCAGAGAGGGGAAAGACAGAGGAGTGAGAGGAGGGAGAGGAGGAGAGAAGGAGAGTGAGGGGAGAAAAGGAGAGGAGAGGAGAGGAGAGATAGGGAGAAGTGGAGAGAAAGAGAGGGAGAGGAGGACAGGGAAAGACAGTGAGGAGAAGAGAGGAGAGATGGGGAGAAGAGGAGAGAGAGAGCCAAAGAGAAGAGAACTCACGAAGAGAGGACGATGGCCACTGCGTCGTTCATAACGCTCTCTCCAAACAGCAGGGCATACAAGTCCGCATCCGCGTGCAGCTCATTAAAGATGGCCAACACCGTCACTGAATACACACACACACACACACACACACACACACACACACACACACACACACACACACACACACACACACACACACACACACACACACACAAAGAGTCATGACACTCATGTTAACCAAATCTATGATTTAGCCTAACTGTAAACTATGCAATAAGCCCAGCACCTATTGTCACAGTGTTAATAGTGCAGATAGTACAAGGAGTACATTCAAGGGCACTACTTTTGTGCTGTATTTGTCATGAAGTATGCTAAATAGTTCAATTCTAATGCTGCCTTTTTCATGAAGTATCCTAGAACTGGTTTCATGCTGTATTTGTCATGAAGTAGGCTAAAAGATGTTGTTGCTGTATTAGATGTTGATGCTGTATTAGTTGTGAGGTGTGCTAAAGAATCCTAGATTTATGCTGTATTTGCCATGAAGTGTGCTAAGGAGCGTTAGCTTCCTGCATGTCAAAGAGTGTCCTCCATGGTACCTGGGTCAGTAGCAGAGATGACTGCTCCAAAGAACAGGCAGTCTGTGTAGTAGAACTTATCAGTGAGTTGACCAATGACTTGCATCAGCTTCACAACAGCATACATCAGATTCCTGAGGTGGGGGTCAGACAGGGCAGATAAGCGATTAGTTAAACTCACAAAAAACACTTTAAGTATACTCTTCACTCTAGTCTAAATCTTTTTAAATTAAAATACATTATGGCATCAACATTGCTGCATACTACATGTTTTGTCATGTTGCCAGCTGATAATTGATTCTGAGGCAAATTGCCCAAGTATTAATCTTACTGTAATTAGATAAAGTGGAACTTACCCAATGACGAAGCATGAAATGGCTGTTCCAAGGAATGCATATGTTATGATGGACCCAAGGTTTCTGAAGAAATGCCTCTACACAAACAAACACACATAGATACAAACATTATAGACACAGTATGTTCACTTTCACCGTTTCACTGTGAAATGAATTTCAACAGCCTAATTTATCATGATTGAAATTAAATTCAATTTTATTTCTAGCGCTCCAAATACAATCCATTTGCCTTGTGGTGCTTTACAGACAGTACAAGGAGCACCCATGAGTAGCAGGGGGTAAGGAGCAGGAGCAAGGAAAAAACATCTTAGACAACAAGGCTACAGTATCCCGCTACTATAATTGTTTTGGAACATCAATGGACACCACCAACCACTTGATGAGCAGCACAAGTTTTAAAATAAAGGTTTAAGGTTGTTTTAAGGACATTATCGGACATGCACAAAGCAAGCCATTCTGAAGCAGAAAAGGGGGGATTCTAAATGATCCAAATATCAGAGACAGGAGCAATCGTCAAACTTTTGGTGTCAATGATTCTATTTCATCCGAGACACTGCAGAAATGACACTGCTAAAACTTCCCCTTTAATTCTTATTTCACCATTTTTGTTATCTCAGGACAGAATGCAGGCCAGAGTCTCCCAATAGCAGAGCACAGGCTTCCCTGAACAACTCACACTCCCAGCTGATTGAGTAACTCCGTAACGGCCACGACACCCATGATAAAACACACACCCCTCAACCTCCCTTTACTGCCTATTCATCTCCTCTTCCCATAAGAGGGCCGGTTGCCTAGATACTGTTACCGTGAGTGTTAGCATTAGCATCTGTTTTGGCCTGCTAGTGACTGACAAGACAAGCTGAGTCATGACATCACAAAGGCAACGGAGGCACACTCTCCCTCTTGCGTGATTCTATTTTGTCAACAATGTGTAGCTATGGTGTAGCTCACTGAAGGGTGCGCTGAAATGCTACCACACACAAAGCTGCTAGCACAGGAGTAGAGTTAGCCTGTAGGCCATCTGAGCCTAGTGCTGACTCAGCAGTTTCATCCATGTGTAGGGGGCTAATTTAAAGTTGTAGTTCAAGTGTAGGGAGGGATGATGAATGCTGAGGTGAAGAAAAGGGAGTTGGGATTCGCTGTGTGAACGGTCCCTAATTACTGTTTGAGGAGAATGTGCGTGCAGGTGCGATAACAAACCCTCCCCTCAGACAGCCAGAGAGAGCAGGGACACCACAAGCAGACACAGCAGCAGGTGTGCAGAGGGATGATGGGTAGTCCACAGCACCGACCTCAAACCATTCAACCTCACTCAGGACACAACACACACACACACACACACAACCACACACACACACACACACACACACACACACACCAGTTCAGTCAAAACAACATCGTTTTTTGATACTTCATCCACTACAACAATGTCAGGGGTATTAGGAGAATCTCTAATGACAGCACTTAAGATATCTGCATTACTGTTCAGAGATAAAAACCAGTTCAGTTGTACAGTCTTGTTGATATGTATTGCGCTTTGCAAATTGATTTTGCGTAGCTCCTTTGCTAAAATGTTCACAATGCGATCACGGCACGCAATGTATAGGCCTTTGAACGCAGGGCACACACACACACACACACACACACACACACACACACACACACTTCTGCTCACCATAACAATCTTACTTGAACTATACTTAAAACAGGCAATGTTTTCGATCACCATCAGGCCATGTCTGCGCCTCATTCCACGAGACTGAAGACGGGACTAAAAGCCAGGTGCCTGATGCTAAAAGCTGGCAGAAGGTCCGACCTTGGAGAGAAGGAGTGGGTTCCAGACAGTCAACAACGGAGACTAATTCTGGGTGAGCCTGAGGGTCAGACAAGCTCCACTCAGAGCTGACGTGACATCAGAGAGAGAGAGAGAGAGAGAGAGAGAGAGAGAGAGAGAGAGAGAGAGAGAGAGAGAGAGAGAGAGAGAGAGAGAGAGAGAGAGAGAGAGAGAGAGAGAGAGAGAGAGAGAGAGCGCAAGCTGATGCCAAGCAGCTATAAATAGTCTTGTGCCAGCCAGTTTTATCTGTACGTCTGCTTTTGTGGCTCGCTCACTCACACGCTCTCGCTTGCTCATTTTCAACATGTTGTGCTCGCTCCACGGCGCTACACATCTGGTGGATGTAGGCTAACAGCTGCCTCTGTGTCAACAGGGTGGCGCAACGGCAAAGAGGGGAAACATCTGAGGAAAATTAGGTCTTTTCGACTACATGGTCAACAATCCCAGCTACCCCCCAAAACGGAAGGCAAAGTTGAGGGAGACAGGCTTGAGGACTCCCTGTGTGTGTGTGTGTGTGTGTGTGTGTGTGTGTGTGTGTGTGTGTGTGTGTGTGTGTGTGTGTGTGTGTGTGTGTGTGTGTGTGTGTGTGTGTGTGTGAGAGAGAGAGAGAAAGAGAGAGTGAAAGAGGATACTCAGCAGAAAAATAAAAAAAAATGTCTGAGTGCTGGCCATGTTTCTTGATTTCATAAAAGATCCCTCCGCTTTGTCAGCAACTTGCACAATTCACACAGAAAATCACTGAAATCACAGTGCCTGAACAACACAAAGCCAGCCCATTTTGAACAAATTCAGAGGTAGAGGCACAGACTGACTAGAAAAGACACTTGACTCAACTCTCGACTCTTTGAACAACAGTGCTTTTCCTTCTAATGCTGTGGTCTTTGACTTGCGAAACAGTTTAAAACATTACAACTAAGCAGGTTTTACTCCTCAGCAGTTTTCTGCTGACTAAAGCAGAGAGAGCTCTTCCTCAAATGAAATGCTTCAATGCCATTGAATGCGCAGCCTTCCCCCCTGCATTCACACTAGGCCGTCGCTGATGCCTGCCTGCTGGCTGCCTGCCTGCCTTTGTAGCAAGATGTTGATTTAGCCTTACTACCACACAGCACACAACGTATATCTCGCTCTACCTCCTTCTCTCTCTCTCTCTCTCTCTCTCTCTCTCTCTCTCTCTCTCTCTCTCGCCGCCCCCCCCCCTCTCTCTCTCTCTCTCTCTCTCTCTCTCTCTCTCTCTCTCTCTCTCTCTCTCTCTCTCTCTCTCTCTCTCTCTCTCTCTCTCTCTCTCTCTCTCTCTCTCTCTCTCTCTCTCTCTCTCTCCTCCTCTCCAACGTCTCCTACAGGGTGACATAACCAGCTTCCCTGAGTGCCCTATTATTATATCATAAAGGAGCTTGGGCAATGCTGTAAGCCATTGGATAAGAGGTCACGAGAAGCATTAATGCCGCTCATTCACTGGCTGAGCTACGGAATAAAGATGTAAACTCCATACATTACATCCAGCTCATTGTGCTCACTGTGTCAGAATAGTACTGAAAAAAAATGCTTGCAGTGGTTAACATTCTCTTTCCATTCTGGAAATGATAGGAACTTGAGCAAATACAATACGCAAAAATATTGACATAAATACACACAAGCAACAACAACACCGCAAAGTTCAATCAAAGATTATTTAGAACCCATCGTCAACTGTCTCTGGGCTGAGACACTTCATGTCTGAGAGAAAATTTGCTGCCAGATTTTTATTTTTTTTTCTAAAAACTTGATGCTTCGGGCCACTGGTCTTCATCAAACGTCAAATCTGGGTGCAACTCTGATAGAGTCTTAACTCTAACTAATGACCAGATTGGCCTACTGATGCAGTTAAAATAACTGAATCTAATCACTTTCTATAATCATCAACAAGCTTCTTACACCTCTCAGCTGTAATTCTGGACCTCTTTTCTTCAAACTGCTCCAGGTCTCTCATACAGCAAGCGTGCCTCCTCACAAAAGTAGTGGGTCTCTCCACAAGCCATCAGATTTAAATTTAGATGATTGCTGGCAACTTTGGAACTCTCTAGTGCTTGTCTCCAACCATGGTTTTTAAAGTTTGCAGTCATTTTTTTTGCCGAAACATAGCTTCCTACCACTGAGCCCTAGATTGCACCTCAAAATATGTTGGTAATCTTCAGATTTCATGATGCCATCCAAGGCACCTGTTACCAGTGGAAGCAAAACAACCCCAGAGCATCTTTGAACCTCCACCACATTTGACTTTAGACAACACGTTAATTTCTCTCTAGACCCCATTCCATTTGTTCACAATGACATCATTCACAGTGAAAAAATAAATAAATAAATTGGAAGCAGGACGGGAGGTCATATCAAGAAATACAAATTTGTAATTGCAGCTATAAAAGATGAATTTCTCCACATACCTTCTTAAGGCTATACCCAGCATGGAAAATGATTGGGGGCAGTAGAATGTTGAAGAATACTTCCGGATCAAAGGTTACCTGTAATAGCAAGTAGTAATGTAGCAAGTCTGAGATGGGTCATAACCATAGAAACTCAATGGTCTTAACCATCTTTGTGAAAAAATTGCATGGTCAAAATGGCGCCAGGTCAATTCATCACAAAGAAAACAAATCTTAACACTGCAGAAAGGAAACACATGCAAAGAGAAGGCCTACGCTAAGAGTAGCTGCCATCATACTTTTTTTAATGATTGATGTTTTGATTCTATTATATTCTACACACGCGCACACACACACATGCAGGAACACACACAGATACACGCACACACTCACCTTTCGCAGCATGTCATTCTGCTCCACGTTATGAATCTCGTGTGAGTTGATCTCGCCCTTGAGCGTGTACTCAAAGAACTTGCCGCTGACGTTGAGCAGCAGTGTGGAGACGGGCCCCTCCTTCAGGGAGCAGCTGGGGGGCGTCTTGTTGTGGTAGCTGGTGGAGGGGATGCCATAGCGCAGGATCACCCCCACCAACAGGCCTGACAGTGAGGGGACAGCCACAGACAAGAGGGGGGATAGGGAAGAGGGAAAGAAGGAGAGGGAAAAAAGAACAGATATATTAACATTTATTTAGTTAATTAATCTTTAATTGGTGTTTATTGCAACGTCTGTGTCTGTCTACTTATAATGGAAGGTTATCAGCAAAGTAAGCTACTGACTGTAAGAATGAGTGGAAGACCATCAGAAACATAGTAGTCATCCTACAGTTATCAAATATCTGTTTTCATGTACTGTATAAGCATTGGCATAAATAATTCCAATGTCCAAGAAAGTTCATATTTCTGTGGGAAACACTGCATTAGAAGAGTAGCATTAGGGTTAGAGTTAGTCATTCCTCATTGTTGTCTTCCTTGCAAGGATTCGCAGGAATCACACACAAGCCATTTCCAAATGCGAATGTGATCGTCCACTTGTACAAGAATGTGAAGTTTTCGAAATACAACAGCATTTTCTAACTGTTCCGTAGCAACCATTTAAAAAAAAAAAAAAAAGAGTGCAGTAATGCAGATGGAGGGGCTAATGTAAAAGGATGTAGGCCTATGGATTTGGTTTGAATGTGAAAAGCACAGAGACAGAATAACAAGGTGAGATAAAGTGAATGATGACAGGACAGAGAGAGAGAGAGGAGTCATATATGAATAAACAGATGAAAAGAGAGAAAGAAAGAGACGGAGAAAGAAAAAGGAGAGTGAGAGTCATAAGAATACACAGATGACGAGAAAGAAAGAGAGAAAAGAACGAAAGAAAGAAAGAGAGGGGGATGGAAGAGAGGTGGTTAATGAGTAATTAGTTCTTGGAAGCAGTTATGAATATGATCCCCAGCATGCCCACTGGACTCCTGGAGGACATATTAATGCAGTAGCACAAACACACCAGGCACCTCCACCCACACACACTCACACTCTGAGTGCTTTCCAGTAAGGACTGCAAGCAGTAAGGAGCAGAGCGTATGTTAATAAGAACAACAATAATAATAGCCTGTAAAAAAACACTTTCACACTCTTTCTGGTAACCAAAGGAGACGCACCCCTTGATTCTGGGAAGAGCTCCCACACACTGTTGCTATCTTACACAACAACCCCTGCCACTATAACACGTACACACACACACACACACACACACACACACACACACACACACACACACACACACACACACACACACACACACACACACACACACACACACACACACACGCACACATACACGCACACGCACGGGAAGAGGTAAGTTCATTTCAGACCCAGGGGCTTTCAGGGCAACCACCACATCACCACCAAAATGGACCCTTCTTGCTACTCTATCTGGATAAAGCTGTCCTGTTCCTCTTTAACATGGGCAATGACTGCCACTCTCACCTGCAATTATACCATGATAATATAACAATGATACAGTGTTAGTGATGGCCTTGGTATGGGCAGTATTATTCCAAAAGTGCCGGACATTAAGTACGTGAAAATGGATCCCTTCAACTTCACTAGGTTAGATTGCAGCCAGACTAGGGTTGGCCCAAAACCAGTCCAGAATGGTCTGTGTTCTTCCCTAACCTCCGAGTGGGGTGAAAATAGAAAAATAAACCACTAAAGGACAAAAGTACTTCCCATAAGATCAGCTAGACCCCGTAAAAAATGAAATAAGTTATTTAACACACATCCAAACCTCCTGACCTAGTGTTGTGAGACCAAATAGCCACTGTAGTAAATAAAGCTATGTATAGCCTACTACACAGACAGCTGACTCTAGCCTGAGGCATTCATCATAGCAGCTATCTACTTCCTCACCAAATGCATCTTTAATGAGTGGCAGCACTAGAATACACACCTGCAACAGCCAGCACCACTATCAATAAGAGCCTAACGGGAGGCCACCTGTTAAACCACAAACTGAACCCTTTAACCGCTCCTCCTGTGACGATAAGTGACTAAGGTTACATAGGCCTCCAGACTAACTTTTTACTGATGCACCTGAACCTTTCAGGTGCACAGACATTGGATGCGTTTCCATCCAACTTGTAATGCACATGAGAATAACAACTCTTTGGATGGAAACACCTGCATATTCACATTTATCATTAATGGGAATACACAACTAATTTGCTTGAGAAGGGTGGATTAACTTTATGCAAATAAGGCATAGTGCAATTTAAATTGGATGGAAACAGTTTAACTTGGGTATATTTGCATCTACCGCAAGTCTGTTCATAGATGTAGATCCAACAGCAGGTTGGAAACACGTCACTTGATTAGTGCAATGTTCCCTTTTGATTCACATTACAAAGTTGATGGAAACCCATGCAGATGCAAATATTTTTTTTTATTTTTGTTAAAAAATCATAATAAGTTGGATGGAAACACAGCTGCTGACACAATGCGTTTGAACCCAACAAATTTCACAGCAACAGCATAATGGGGGAAGCACAGAGTCTGAGTCTAAACATCTGAGATGCAATCACTGGTGTGCTTGAGCTACAGTAGGCCCTGGGCAGAGCAAGCAGGGTAATGTAAAATAACTACAGCAAAACCACCATTTGGATTTTCTAACGTACTGTATGTGATGTCATGGTGAAAATCTTAGATGGAACGCAATTACAGTTTTAGTGGAAGCCAATAAAAATCTTTAGGTGCACTATACATCTTTGTTTTTTTGTGTGTGTGTTGTGTGTGTGTGTGTGTGTGTGTCTGTCCAAATTGCCTCCACCCTGGAGACATGTTAGATCAGAGTAAAGGATATAGGGGCAGATGCTTTAGCAGGGACAGAGGAAGAGGAAGAGGAAGACTCAGAAAGCGGCAAGATCCGATAAGAGAGCTAAGATCCTTTAATGAACAGCAGGATGCATGATCCCCATAACAGAAGATGACAAAAACAGAGAGAGGGAGAATTCATAAGAATTCATAGGTTTCCTTTTTGCATAGCTCAATTTTAAATTATATTATATATATATATATATATATATATATATATATATATATATATATATATATATATATATATATATAAACTTAGCATTTATACAGATTAAAAAGATAAGAAAAGATATGAGAATATACTTTTTTATTTTAAGCATAAGCTTACTTTTTTTCCCCTCTCGTTTTTGTTTGTTTCTTTTGTTGGTTATGTGTCTGTAATATGCTTTGGCAACACTATTCTCTATGGTCATGCCAATAAAGCTATTTTTGAATTTGAATTTGAGAGAGAGAGAGAGATATGCCATTTCATAAAAAGGTAACAGAAGTGAGGTTGAAGGAAGGAGTAGGTGTGTGTGAGTGAGTACAATTAATGATGAAGATACGATAATGTATTCATTATTTTGGAATATTTGTTTTATGTTATTACCTTATCGAAAGAAAGAAAGAAAGAAAGAAAGAAAGAAAGAAACTCCCCTTAAGGCCACCGCACACCGGTTCCGACACAGTGCTCAGCACTCTGCTTCCAACATTCGATTCCATTGTTTTCAATGCAACCCCGCACACAAGCGCCAAACTCTTCCGGCGTCGATTGTGAATTACGATTCAAGTCTATTTTGTCGGAGCCGCCCATTGACATCCAATGTTAATTTCACCGGCTACTGTGCTAGGCAAAATTGTCGGATTCGAAAGTGCTCCGCAATGCTGTCGGAACCGGTGTGCAGCCGGCTTTATGCTACTGCCACTGGAGCAGAGAGATGCAGAGCTTTGCCCTGAGGTGACTGAAGATACACACCTTACATACAAACATGAACCACACACACACACACACACACTAAGTAAATAACATAATGACATTGCACACAAACACGAGCTGAAAAACAAACAAATGATAGAGCACTGTTGTCTCCCGCTCCACAACAATGTTTAAATCAGCATTTGTGGGCCACTGGTAATTGGGTTGGCTATGACACCCAGGCCTAAGCAAGCACTCTAGTCAAAACCACTGCGACCTTGACTACACAGGCCTTATTTTTAAAGGTCACTGTGAACCAGACAATAATGTTGTGTCCAAATAACCAGAAAACTTATAAAGTTTCCTGAAAAAAGAATAGGGAAGTAGGAGGTTTCATAAAGCAATAATATACCACTCTATAACAAAGGACATTTTATGCCTAACCGTCATCATGATTGCTTTGCTGTCTGCCCATCTGGTCATCTCTGTGAGAACACCTTCCTTGGGTTACTGTTCCTTTGAAACAATGATAGGCCAGTTCATTATCTTTCACTTGACATGACCATGTGGTGAGGAAGCTTTGCCTCTGGCGCTTTAGTTTCTATTGATAGTGTCTAGAAGTCACTCACAGCCAAGTAACATGTTCTTCAGGAGAGCAGGGTGTGAGCTGCCGTTTAAGTAGATAAATTGATTGTGAGAGCTCTTCTATAGTATTCACCTAAATCAGCACTATGATTCAAGGGTCGACATTTATTTTTTCTGTCAAAAAAAAGGTTCCTGCTCCTGTACATCACCTGGTTTCATTTCATTTTCAAAAATAATAAAAAAAAAAATCAACGGTGCGTGAAAGTAGCTACAGCTTCCCCTTTGTTCTCTTCCCCTGTCTGATGCATGTCACTGGGTGCACAGACAAGCACACAGTTAGGAATGATCGTGACATCAACTCATCATTTAAAAAAATATATACAAAATTCAGGAATGGAAAGTACCAGAAACATTCATCCCCTGGGGTAGCTTATTTCACACAGGAGATGGGCAGAGACCACAAACGAGTTACCAGAGGTGGGAAGTACCTGCCAGTCCTAAGAGTTAGCGTAGCACACACATAGTCTCAGGAGCTAGACACAGGGGAAGCAGTAAGCAATCAACATAAAGCTGTGTGCGCAGTCAACACCAAAGACCTCACCATATCTCTTCCCACAGGGAACTCTTTTCAAACAAAGTTCCAGAAGAGAACACTATTGATTCACTCATGCAAGAAAAGTGAAGACTCAGTATGAAGGAGGAAGGTGGCAGCTGTTGGAAAGATCTGGGACATTTTACAGGATTTCTGAGACAGAAATCAGTCTCTGATAGTATCCATAACCATACGTGTTAAGTCAGATAAAGTGTTGACTTGAGACTGATGGCTACAGTATTGTGACCTTGAAAGAAAAGGATTGTAACAAAAGGAAAGAACAGTGATCCTACTCGGTTTGGAACCCAGGTCTCCGGGGTTAAACATGCAGTTTGACTGCAACAGCAAAGAGCCAGGTTTGACGGTATGGCAGCCAGAAGGCAAACTCAACAGTAGTGACATACTAATGCACACTGCCTTCCCCTTCTGTAAGCGCAGCCATGTATTTCCTGCACGCATCTACCAGCCCCATGCCAGGATGCCCCACACTCTAGTGCTTCACCCATCTCTGGGGTCCCTCACACCGGGGTCAACCAATCCTGGAGGTCCCTCATAGATACAGACGGCAAGTCTGACCACGCCCACAAATATAGCTCCGCCGTGGGGGAATTAGAGAAAAATAGTCCCATCTGGGGGAAAGAGCAGGCTCACACAGTGTGGAAGTCAATGAGATGCTAAGCTAAAAGTTACACTGAGCACCATCTACAAAGACCTTGACACATTTCTTAGGGCAATGCCTTAAGGTAGTAATGATGTTCAGATGGTTCAATGTGAATTCTGAACTTGACATCCCTCCAAACACGATACTGAGGACAATTTAGTTGAAGCTTGTTAGCTTCATTAGCTTGCTAACTAGCCAACTTCATTCATCACCATAGTAAATGCAGCTAACTTTAGCTTTCTAAACTGAGCTAATCAGACTTGTGATTGAAAGTTGCTTCAGTTATGACAGGAGCAGAGACAGCTCATGACATTCCTGTCAGTGTTTCTGCAATAAACAAACCATGGAAAAAAATGTTTTAGTGTAAACCCAAGCAGGCAAACAGGTCAAATTAGACAAAATATCTAATATGGACTTTGTTCAATTTTACTAAGCGATCTTTTATTGTTAAGCAACTTTCTCTACCTTGTCCATTCACCATCATGTTAAATTGGCCTCTGTTATCCCCCACGCTGACTCCACCCTCGCATTTTGGGGGCGTTAACCGTACTTGCCGTCTGTATCTATACAACTCACACATTAGGCACACCTCCAACAGCCTCATAGCAACCATCCCACTTCTGACACCATTTTTAGTGAAGGAAAAGAACTACGACCCCACCCGGCCTCGAACGAGGGTCTCCGGCGTGCTAAACATGTAACTTGGCCGCAACACCAAAGAGCCAGGCTCCTTATTATTGCAGTCTGAGCGCATACTCAACTGTAGTGACGGTACGCCGACACAAGGATCATTAACAGCTCAACTAAGCCCAACTTTAGCTGTGACCTCAAAAGGCATGAACAGCAAGCCCCACTACAAGTCCCTAAAGGCTTTGGAACTTTTTGCCCCCCCCCCCCCCCCCCCCACACACACACACCCCCACCCTAGGGCTGGGCCGGTTTGGATTTTTTCTTACCGCGGTCGGTAATCAACAAATTCCCGCGGTTTTGCGATATACCGCTATATTTATGCCTTGTAGGTCAGTCGGGACCAAACAATGTGTGAACTCCTTACCAACGCGATTTGTCTCAAGTTGTCGGGGAACATCTAGCATGTCAGATATTTTGAGAAGTCGTACGCGATTGACAAAGAGCAGTAACCAATCACAGGCATGGTTCACCTTTTTTGGGACCAGCCCACCACATCAACAACAAAGAAAAATGTTGGTTGATTAAAAAAAAAAAAAAAAAAGCTAATCTCTAAATTAGCCTACAGTAGACAGTGGATTAGACACTACTACAATTTGTCAAATCTGTCCAAGATGTTTTTGTGTGAAGTGAACAAATGATTACCCTCACTTAATTTTTCATTAGGCTACTGTTAGTAGGCCTAGTTAACCAATTAAACATTTGGCACGAGGTTACAACTTGCTGCGTCTTATGCATTCTGTCTGCTTCATCGTATTGTAGTCCATCAGAAAACATTCCGCTTGGGCTTAGCTTTGAGAAATACATTTCCACATTTTAGGAAGGGTCATCAATGGTAACGGATAAGGTGATGGTGATCTTTCTTTATTATTATCACTACCTCAAACTAAAGCACCGTCATTTCGGAGCTGTCATTTTCTTAAATGAACCGCTGCAATGTTTCAAATGACCTTCTTACACTAGACAACCTTTCTAAACGCGATCACCTTCTACCTAAACCATTTCCAAGCTAAGGCGGCATTTGTCCTCCGATTGCATACAAGCAGAACCCGTTAACTTATTAAAGTTACTCTGATAGCCTACAGGCTCATCAGCGCTGCATTTGTGGGACTCTTTCGCGCTGTATAGGATTTAAAAATGTCAGGTGTGTAAAGGGGTTACCGATGCAGCTTGCGTGTGTGTGAGCAGGAGAGTGAGAGCGGCAGAGATGGCGCCGCTCGAAATATTATTTCAAATAGCGCAGTAGCAGGCCTATAGCCTAGGCTATGTTAAACTAAGAACATTTACTCTGATACAGGCTCATCAGCGCTGCATTTGTGGGACTTTTTCGCGCTGTAGAGGATTTAAAAATGTCAGGTGTGTGAAGGGGGGGCCGGGCCGGGCAGCTTGCGTGTGTGTGAGCAGGAGAGAGAGAGAAGGATCAGGCCGCAGCGAGCTGTAGGCTACTTGGAGAGAGAGAGACCTCTTCTTTTTCACTTTTTTCTTCTCACTGAGTATCAGTGTGCAGACATCCCCACATATACAGGCCAATGTTTAAATTATTATTTTTTTTTTGCCGGTCATGACGGTGACGTGCTCAGACCCGCGGTAGGCGTCACGTACCGCGGTATAGCGGTAATGCGGTTACCGTCCCAGCCCTA
>JAODXP020003521.1:5000-34215 GCA_027497455.2 Sardinella longiceps
ATGGATTCAGTAGAGATTTCACATTAGTTTGGCATTGCATGAGGCTACTTTGAAGCTATTTATGAACATCTCTCTCTCTCTCTCTCTCTCACTCTCTCTCTCTCCTTGCTTTCTTCTTTCTCTGTCCTTGCTTTTTTCTATCTATCTCTCTCTC
Organism: Sardinella longiceps; assembly: GCA_027497455.2. Lineage (NCBI taxonomy): Eukaryota > Metazoa > Chordata > Actinopteri > Clupeiformes > Clupeidae > Sardinella > Sardinella longiceps. The sequence goes on from JAODXP020003521.1 coordinate 5,155, forward strand.
TGTCTCTTTCTCTACTTACCTTCCTCTTTATTAGGTATTCAGCATGTCTAGCATTTCTTCAATGTGTGTGTGTGTGTGTGTGTGTGTGTGTTCTGTATGATGTTGGGCTTTAGGTAAATGCTAGTTACATAAAAGTGTTATGCATGAGTGTGCATGTGTGTGTGTGTGTGTGTGTAAATGTTGCATGCCTATTTATGCATGTGCACGCATCACTACGCATACAGTAAGAGTATGAGTGAGGGTGTGTGCATGTGTGTGTATGTATGTATCTTTGTGTGTGTGTGTGTGTGTGTGTTTGTTTCTGTATGATGTTGGAGTTATGACTATGGGGCTGTATGTACATGCTAGTTACATAAAAGTGTTATGCATGGTAGTGCATGCATGAGTGAGTGTGTGTGTAAATGTTAGTGCATGCCTATTTATGCATGTGCACGCATCACTATGCATACAGTAAGAGTGTGAGTGAGGATGTATGTGTGTGTGTGTGTGTGTGTGTGTGAGTGTGAATGTTTACATGCAAGTGTATGCCTTTTTATGCATGTCCACACATCACAGACCATATGTGTGTGTGTCTTATTCTTCTTCTTTTGTGCTACATGCATTTGTGTGTGTGTGTGTGTGTGTGTGTGTGTGTGTGTGTGTGTGTGTGAGTGTGAGTGTGTGTGTGTGAGTGTGTGTGTGTGTGTGTGTGTGTGCGTTTGTGCGTGTGTGTGTGTGTGTGTGTGTGTGTGTATGCGCTGTGTGTGTGTGTGTGTGTGTCACTCTCCCCATCAATAAGTGCAGAGAGATTCAGAGGAACGGCAGTGGACTCGGGGAACAGAAGCATTGAGCTGCAGCTAAATAAAGAGAGAGCCATGTTTCTATTACTTCTCCCTCTTTCTCCCTTTATCTCTCTGTCTGCCGCTTTCTTTCTCTCTCTCCATCACTTTCTCTCTCTCCATCTCTCTCTCTCTCTTACCATTTCTCTCTCTCTCCATCACTTTCTCTCTCTCCATCTCTCTCTCTCTCTCTTACCGTTTCTCTCTCTCTCCCTCATGTTATGGCCACAGTAATGGGTCCATAGGGAGTACAAACCCAAACACACACACATCCCATCTTACATCAAGCAAACACAACATGCAGACAACAAGCACTTACAGTGAATGCATAATTACACACATACAAGTACAATACACATACACACACACAAACATTCGTAATGAATGCATGCTTCAATGTACAAAGAAGAAAACCTCATCTACACACATTCAAATAATTGTCAAAGAATAATGTTAATCAAACAGTCAAGCAACTCAACATTTTCTCTCTCTCTCTCTCTCTCTCTCTCTCTCTCTCTCTCTCTCTCTCTCTCTCTCACACACACACACACACAGACAGACACACACACAATAAGGCTCTGTAAATGAACTGAAACTTGATGCAACAGTATTATAGGTTTACAATTTAGCGGCTAGCCCATCGTTTACAGGTCAGCAACTTCAGTAACTTGTGATGGAGATGGCTTTTACAGATGATTTTTACAGTAACTTTATTGAATTGAATTTGGAAGTATGGGACACAGAGACATAAGACAGAAGTTGCTCATTTACTTTGTGTTAGTAACCGCTTCATTGCTTAGTCTATCTTGTATCAAATTTTCTTATTCTTTTTCCTACCTACAGCATTTGGTGTGTTTGAACAACAGGGCTATGAATTTATTTACACGGGATTTCTCCTTTAAGATAAAGTTTTTTGAGACAGACAAGGGATGATAAATAGTGGATAGAAATAGTGCAGCAAAGAAATCCTGTTTTAGCTCACAATAGACTTGTTTCACACCTGAACATTCCGACATTCCATGGTAGTAAAATGAACATTCTATCATTGAAATGCATTGGATTTATGCCTCTTTCTGACTTGAAAAAAATGGGTAATAACATTTCAAACATGTTTAAATTCACTTTTCTTCAAATAATACACATTTGAGGCACACAATTGGGAGGTCCCGAATAGATTGAAGCTTCATGCACATAAATGTAAAACCACTTTTATCTACTCGGGACCTCCAAATTTGCGTGCTTCAAATGTGTATTATTTGAAAGAAAGTGAATTTAGACTTATTTTAAATATTATTACCCATTTTTTTCAAGTCAGAAAGAGGCATAAATCCAATGCATTTCAATGGCAGAATGTTCAGTTTACTACCATGGAATGCTTTTAGAACCTCGGAATGTTCAGGTGTGAAACAAGTCTATACATGTACAGTAGTTTACAAACCATATAGCACAGCCATAGCAACAGCTACTAAGCAGGATGATTACCTTCCATACATTACAATGCTAATGAGCGCTGTGCACTGTAAGCCACAATCAGTGTGCCTGTCTTTCCACATACACTAGCACTGTGTGTGTGTGTGTGTGTGTGTGGTGACATAGACCCCCGTGATTTATACATGGATAGTCGGACATGCTCTACCACTCAGATCAATACACTCTTCAGTGTACAAGCCAGGCTCCACACACACACACACACACACACATATCCAGCTTCAGCTCACCAAACACACACACACACACACACCGACATGCACGGCGCACACACACACACAGTGGGAGGGCTCTGCATTACATGGAGAGTTGGGTGGTTCACACACAGATAAACACACACACTCTCTCTCTCTCTCTCTGTGTCTCTGGGAAGTGGTTTGGAGTTTGGACACATTCCAAATGCTATTTCCTCTCAGGGCTCCGATGACAAGAAACTGTTTTCTTCATATCCAGTTACACTGTAAATGTTTTGGCTTCTCTACCCTTAATGTCTCTCTCTCTCACACACACACGCACACGCACACACTGGAAATGTTTTGGCATCTTAATGTGGCACCTCCATTTAGCTGCCTGTGTCATTTAGAGCGCCCTAGCATAGCACACACACACACACACACACTGGAAATGTTTTGGCATCTTAATGTGGCACCTCCATTTAGCTGCCTGTGTCATTTAGAGCGCCCTAGCATAGCACACACACACACACACACACACACACACACACACACACACACACACACACACACACACACACACACAGAGAGCACCCTGGCACTGCACAGATGCAAGCCCTTCATTTATTTACCTAGGTCATTATATAACACATTTAAAATATGCATGATAGCTCCAGACAGCTTTTCTTTTAAAAGAGAATGTTTAGATCAGGTTTCTCCATGGCAATCATCTCAGAGGAAAACTCACACACCAACAAATACACACACATGCATACACACATACATGCATACACATACACACCTACAAGAGCAGGTTGCTTTATGACAACCATCTCTAAACTCTCACAAACTTAAACACACACACACACAAATCTCAAAACACACAGACACAAACACACACACAGTACAGCAGATTGGTCCACGAAAATAATCTCAGAATCTAATAAAAAGCACATACCATCCACACAGACACACCCCTCTACCCCTCACCACCACAAACACACACACACACACACTCTTCTCAGCCTACAGTACCTGTCTCCAAATCTGTGCAGAAGGTTTGAGTTACTTTGCACACAGACATACTGTACCAACAGACAAACAAACCAATGCTGGGGAAAACATAACCTCCTTGGCAGAAGAAACAATAATCTTCTCAAACTGATATTGTCACTAACATTGTCACTTGCCGTAAGGACACGGTGTGAGACAATCAAGATTCTAGAAGCAACCATTGTAGCAAAGTATCAGAGAAAGGATACTGTGGCAATAGAAACTGTTGCTAAGGTAGAATTGGACAAGAATCATTCTGACACTGCAAAAATGTCAGCTACAAGAAAGCAATTTGGACTTAGGCTTTTGCAATGTCTGCTAGCTGTATCATTCCCCCGTGTGCAAAACCAACATACAGCAGCATGTTAGTGTCAGTGATCAGTCCCGAGTCGTTCTTCTTATTTGTATGATGTCAATTGCTGATCATTAACAAAATATCAGCACACACACACACACACAAACAGTGCTGTCTGTCTATGATCGTAGAATGAGTTCTGACATAAAGCCAGTGAACTGTGACATATATAATTTCATTAATCCTATAAGAAATAAATCACATGCAGAGTTGTCCGTCTCTGATAATAAAATAGGTCCTGACATAAAGCCAGCGAAGTGTGATAAATATAATTTCATAAATCCCATAATAAACTAGAAAAGCGCTCAGAGAGCGCAGACCTCCGCCAAGGCAATGTGGTCACGGACGCAATATACATTCCAGATCATGTTCTGGATCACACCAGGAACACACTGAGGAAGGCAGAACGCCGAAACGCGTCTGTGTGAATAAAAGGTGTATATGCATAGTGCGGCCTCCTTTCCTGAATCTGGATCACCGATCGCCACCAAAATCGAATCAGCTTTTGCTTGTCCCAATAAACACATTGTCCGAAAATTTCATCCAAATCCGTGCAGAACTTTTCAAGTTATCCTGCTGACAAACAGACAAACCAACGCGACCGAAAACATAACCTCCTTGGCGGAGGTAACAAACCAACGCGACCGAAAACATAACCTCCTTGGCGGAGGTAACAAACCAACTCGACCGAAAACATAACCTCCTTGGCGGAGGTAATAATAATAATCACACTGATGCTGTTTCGGGTCATTCAGTACTGTACTGTACTGTACTGTAGTGTCCGAGTCAGAACCACAACAGCTAAGCAGTCAACATGGGTCCAGTCCAGTCCAGTCCAGTCCAGTCGAAGTCCTGGTCCAGACTGCAGGTGTGTCTGTTCCACGGTGTGTTTCACCTGGTCCGTAATGTTAAAGGTGGTCGTGATGTTTCACCTGGCCAGTAATGTTAGAGATAGAGGCGGCCGTGGTGTTTACCTGTCCAGCAATGTTAGAGGTAGAGGCGGACGTGATACCTGGCCAGTGAAGTAAGACGTACCTGTTCAGTAATGTTAGAGGTAGTCCCATGATGTTTACCTGGTCAGTAACATTAGAGGTAGAGGCGGTTGTGATGTTTACCTGGTCAGTAACATTAGAGGTAGAGGCGGTTGTGATGTTTACCTGGTCAGTAACATTAGAGGTAGAGTTAGGCCCGTGATGTTTACCTGGTCAGTAACGTTAGAGGTAGAGGCGGTCGTGATGTTTACCTGGTCAGTAATGTTAGAGGTAGAGGCGGACGTGATACCTGGCCAGTAACGTTAGAAGTAGTCCCATGGTTTTTACCTGGTCAGTAACATTAGAGGTAGAGGTAGGCCTGTGATGTCTCACCTGGTCAGTAACGTCAGAGGTAGTCCCATGATGTTTACCTGGTCAGTAACATTAGAGGTAGAGGTAGTCCCATGATGTTTACCTGGCCAGTAACATTAGAGGTAGAGGTAGGCCCGTGATGTCTCACCTGGTCAGTAACGTCAGAGGTAGAGGTAGGCCCGTGATGTCTCACCTGGTCAGTAACGTCAGAGGTAGAGACGATCGTGATGTTTACCTGGTCAGTAACGTCAGAGGTAGAGGTAGGCCCGTGATGTCTCACCTGGTCAGTAACGTTAGAGGTAGAGGCGGTCGTGATGTTTACCTGGCCAGTAACGTTAGAGGTAGAGGCGATCGTGATGTTTACCTGGTCAATAACGTTAGAGGTAGAGGTGATCGTGATGTTTACCTGGTCAGTAACATTAGAGGTAGAGGCGGTTGTGATGTTTACCTGGTCAGTAACATTAGAGGTAGAGTTAGGCCCGTGATGTTTACCTGGTCAGTAACGTTAGAGGTAGAGGCGGACGTGATACCTGGCCAGTAACGTTAGAAGTAATCCCATGGTGTTTACCTGGTCAGTAACATTAGAGGTAGAGGTAGGCCCGTGATGTCTCACCTGGTCAATAACGTTAGAGGTAGAGGTAGGCCCGTGATGTGTCACCTGGTCAGTAACATTAGAGGTAGAGGTAGGCCCGTGATGTCTCACCTGGTCAGTAACGTCAGAGGTAGTATCATGGTGTTTACCTGGTCAGTAACATTAGAGGTAGAGGTAGGCCCGTGATGTCTCACCTGGTCAATAACGTTAGAGGTAGAGGTAGGCCCGTGATGTGTCACCTGGTCAGTAACATTAGAGGTAGAGTTAGGCCTGTGATGTTTACCTGGTCAGTAACATTAGAGGTAGAGGCGGTCGTGATGTTTACCTGGTCAGTAACATTAGAGGTAGAGGCGGTCGTGATGTTTACCTGGTCAGTAACGTCAGAGGTAGAGGCGGTCGTGATGTTTACCTGGTCAGTAACATTAGAGGTAGAGGTAGGCCCGTGATGTCTCACCTGGTCAGTAACGTTAGAGGTAGAGGCGGTCGTGATGTTTACCTGGTCAGTAACGTTAGAGGTAGAGGCGGTCGTGATGTTTACCTGGTCAGTAACATTAGAGGTAGAGGTAGGCCCGTGATGTCTCACCTGGTCAGTAACGTCAGAAGTAGTCCCATGGTTTTTACCTGGTCAGTAACATTAGAGGTAGAGGTAGGCCCGTGATGTCTCACCTGGTCAGTAACGTTAGAGGTAGTCCCATAATGTTTACCTGGTCAGTAACATTAGAGGTAGAGTTAGGCCCGTGATGTTTACCTGGTCAGTAACGTTAGAGGTAGAGGCGATCGTGATGTTTACCGGGTCAGTAACGTTAGAGGTAGAGGCGATCGTGATGTTTACCGGGTCAGTAACGTTAGAGGTAGAGGCGATCGTGATGTTTACCTGGTCAGTAACGTTAGAGGTAGAGGCGGTCGTGATGTTTACCTGGTCAGTAACGTCAGAGGTAGAGGCGGTCGTGATGTTTACCTGGTCAGTAACGTCAGAGGTAGAGGTAGGCCCGTGATGTCTCACCTGGTCAGTAACGTTAGAGGTAGAGGTAGGCCCGTGATGTCTCACCTGGTCAGTAACGTCAGAGGTAGAGTTAGGCCTGTGATGTTTACCTGGTCAGCAACGTCAGAGGTAGAGGCGATCGTGATGTCTCACCTGGTCAATAACGTTAGAGGTAGAGGTAGGCCCGTGATGTGTCACCTGGTCAGTAACGTCAGAGGTAGAGACGATCGTGATGTTTACCTGGTCAGTAACGTCAGAGGTAGAGGTAGGCCCGTGATGTCTCACCTGGTCAGTAACGTCAGAGGTAGAGGTAGGCCCGTGATGTCTCACCTGGTCAGTAACGTCAGAGGTAGTCCCATGATGTTTACCTGGTCAGTAACATTAGAGGTAGAGGTAGGCCCGTGATGTCTCACCTGGTCAGTAACGTTAGAGGTAGAGGCGGTCGTGATGTTTACCTGGTCAGTAACGTTAGAGGTAGAGGTAGGCCCGTGATGTCTCACCTGGTCAGTAACGTCAGAGGTAGAGGTAGGCCCGTGATGTCTCACCTGGTCAGTAACGTCAGAGGTAGTCCCATGATGTTTACCTGGTCAGTAACATTAGAGGTAGAGGTAGGCCCGTGATGTCTCACCTGGTCAATAACGTCAGAGGTTGAGGTAGGCCCGTGATGTCTCACCTGGTCAGTAACGTCAGAGGTAGAGATGATCGTGATGTTTACCTGGTCAGTAACGTCAGAGGTAGAGGTAGGCCCGTGATGTCTCACCTGGTCAGTAACGTCAGAGGTAGTCCCATGATGTTTACCTGGTCAGTAACGTCAGAGGTAGAGGTAGGCCCGTGATGTCTCACCTGGTCAGTAACATTAGTCAGAGGTAGAGGTAGGCCCGTGATATCTCACCTGGTCAGTAACGTCAGAGGTAGGCCCGTGATGTCTCACCTGTTCAGTAACATTAGTCAGAGGTAGAGGCAAGCCTGTGACAGGAGGCCTGTGACAAGTCCAAGGGGCCATGATGGTTTGACCTCTTTATCTGGCGGTTTGTTTCCCATGTCCGCTCCCTCCTCTATTTCACTGGGCTCCCGTTTCACACGCAAATAATTCATGACACGCCGTCTGATCCCCTCATGTGGTCTATTACAACAAAACTGTGTGTGTCTGTGTGTGTGTCTTTGTGTGCTTGTGTCTATGTGTGTCTTTGTGTGTACTGTATGTGTGCACCTTTGTGTGTATGTGTTTGTCTTTGTGTGTGTGTGTCTGTGTACTGTATGTCTGCGCCTTTGTGTGTGTGTGTGTGTGTGTGTGTGTCTGTGTACTGTATGTCTGCGCCTTTGTGTTTGTGTGTGTGTGTGTGTGTGTGTGTGTCTTTGTGTGCTAAGTTTCCAGCATTCTTGTTCTAGTTAGAGTGTTTTGTGCTCTGTGTGTGTGCAGGTGACTGGGCTCCAGACTGACTGTACAGTAGTGCAATGATTGGAAGCTGTTTGCTGCACAATGCACAACTCAAACACAACTAGAATACAACGGTTCAGCAACACATCCGGTGTAGCCAGGGTCAGTGATTATCAGAGAAACACTATACACAACTTTCACATTGTTAAAGGTATAATCCGGAGTGAATCAACACGTAGCCCTGCTGTTTTATACTGCTATGCACTACTGAAAGCCACTTCAATTATTTAATTCCGCGCATCGTAGACCGTGTTGCATGAAATCGAGTGATTGAGGTGGCTATCAGTAGCGCTTGGCACTATAAAACAGTAGGGCTATGTGTTTATTCCCTCCGGATTTTTCCTTTAACATGTAATCTACTGGTCTATACTGATGTATGTGTTAATATGCGTTAAACCTGTTGGACATACAGGTACTACTTGTATTGGAAAAAAATATTGACTGTGTCATTTATTCCAATTAAATCCTGAGGTATGTTCATCAGGATAATTCTAACAGGCTAACATAAGGACCAAATTGAGAATCAGCTCATGACACACACACACACACACACCCATCATACATATCACACAACTCAGACAGAACACACACACCCATCACACACACACACACATGCTGACAGTGTGTTCCAGAGCTCAGCGTAACTCTGCCATTCTATCTCCTCCACCACTAATCTATGGGGATTGATCTTTGGAGAAACACACACACACACACACACGTTTTCTTGAGTGTACATTTTCTCTGGGGGTTGAAACTGGCCCCATCAGAGAGTGGTGTCCTCCCCTATAGGAGTGCTGCAGATCCAATGACTGGATGACTGGCTCTCTCCAATAAACTTCATAGACACAGTTCTACTTGTTTCTGCTCCATACAAATAGCATTAAAGGAAAATACCAGAGTGAATTCAAGCATAGTCCTGCTGCATGAGCCTTCCAACAGCAATATATTCCGCATGAAATTAAAGAATTTTGAACAGCATAGACCTAACACGAGCATGTTAACGCGAGCTTGCTAAATGCGCTAGTTAGCGAGTGAAACAAAAAAAATTGGTACAGCACAGACCGAATGCAAACACAAAAGCGAACAGGCATTTTACACTGAATCAATGGAACTTGACTGTTGGAAACCGAAAGTAACATCTGAGGTTACATTGACTCAATGTAAAGTGTTTCGCGTTCGCTTTAGGTCTATGCTGTTCGAAATTCTTTCATTTCATGCGAAATATATTGCTGTTAGAAGGCTCGTGCAGCAGGGCTATGCTTAAACTTACTCCGGTATATTCCTTTAAGGTTCGGGTTGTGAGGATTGACCACACACTGCCGCCAGCTAGTCCAGATTAGTTGGCATGCGTTACATAAGTTGTAGAGTTCACAGCGTTTCTGTGAATAAGGTCTACATACAAGTAACATTTCACAGGTAGCCTATACTTCACAGCAGTTCAGTTTCATTGCATTGAATGTTTATGTTTTGTCTGTGAATGAGCTGCTCTTCAGTAACGGTTACCCAGTGAGAGAAAGTACATGTTTAATTGGGAAACTCGTGTGTGTGTGTGTGTGTGTGATGGGCCAGTAAGGGAAAGTACATGTTTAATTGTATGTGTGTGTGTGTGTGTGTGTGTGTGTGTGATGGGCCAGTAAGGGAAAGTACATGTTTAATTTTGTGTGTGTGTGTGTGTGTGTGTGTGTGTGTGTGTGTGTGTGTGTGATGGGCCAGTAAGGGAAAGTACATGTTTAATTGGGAAACTCTTGACTGCAGTGATGAATTAATTAGAAAGAGCTTAAGTGTCCCTCTGGCCCGGCCGAAACTAAACACCGACTTCTAAGATTAAACACACATAGATAGGCTATGCACATGCACAGGCATATGCAGGTGCGTGCACACACACACACACACACACACACACACACACACACACACACACACACACACACACAGGCTTTGAAATACTAGGATACCCATATGGTTTGGTAACAGGTTACCACAGAGAGATAGACAAGATAGACATGTACGCACTCAAGCTCGCGCGCACACACGCAATTTCCATGAAGCCTAGGAGTGAGGGAACACACAGCCTGACAAGATAGACATGTACGTGCTCACACACACACACACACACACACACACACAATTTCCATGAAGCCTAGGAGTGAGGGAACACACAGCCCGACAAGATAGACATGTACGTGCTCACGCACGCACACACACACACACACACACACACACACGCACACACGCAATTTCCATGAAGCCTAGGAGTGAGGGAACACACAGCCTGACAAGATAGACATGTACGTGCTCACACACACTCACACACACAGAATTTCCATGAAGCCAAGGAGTGAGAGAACACACACACACACACACACCCTCACACATATAAGAGCACCTATGCAATGCAGATCCCTACCCTGTAAATGTCAGCCTTACATCGTGTGATGAATTGAACATCCTCTGGGGCAGGGAGACTAATCAGACAACAAATGACCTTTGACCCCTAAACATCATCCATCCCGTTCTCGGAAGCAGCAGCAGGGACCTACTGTATGATGGCTAATGGCCACCCTCAGCAATGGCCACCCTCATTACTGCCCTAAGTGCTTCCTAGGGAAACACAAGCAAGCAATGCCATAACTGTTGCATCTCTCTCTCTCTCTCTCTCTCTCTCTCTCTCTCTCTCTCTCACACACACACACACACACACAAACTCTCTCTCTCTCTCTCTCTCTCTCTCTCTCACACACACACACACACACACACACACACACACACACACACACACACACACACTGTCAGTCTTGCTAAGTTATGTGGACATCCACTTGAACCGCACATTAACCTGCCCTTGACCGTTGTTGAATGTCAGTCTCGGGCTTGGCCTCGTCGCCCTTCGCGCGCCATCTGACAGCTGTCACCACCAGAGCACGAGCTCACGCCTCGTCAATCTCTACATAACACACGCGCTGGCTCGCGACCTAAGCTGACCTGCTTTCTTCTCCCCGCGGGGCCAAAACGCGAAACATGTGTCCTGCGCGCCAAGCAATGCGAATGTCGAAGCTGTGCGGTGACTGCCTCTCGCTCTCTCTGTCACACAAACACACACACACACACGCACTCCCCGATTTCACAGGATTAAGGGGGCATGCAATTTCATGAAAGGGATTTAAACTCTGCACAGGGTAGGCGAGCTGCCTGACACAAGCTGCATAGAAAACCAAATGTTTTGCCTGGAAGACAAACATATTCTAGCCTACCCAGAACTCAGCACTACAACATGACCGGCGGTGGGCATCACATTTTGTCTGCACAGATCACGACAGGGACACCCTGAGGGGGAAACCCGTTGTCCTTACAAGTACCACATCTCAGACTGCTGCCTCCGGTGTAGGCGACAGCTTTGCGAAAATTATGTAACTTCATAACTATCTGTTGGGGTCGAGAGGTTCGAGAGGTTCCAAATTCCAATTTTTTTTTTTAAGACAACCTAGCACTTCCCTAAAACTTGTCTTTATAAATATTTCAGTGATTTTTTGAATCACTGTAACCGATTTCGATAAAACCGAGAAGTCGTTGGTGTTAACTTTTCACCCAAATGACGAGCCATTCCATCAACTGTTGCTCATCGCTTTCTCACTTTCTGCACCGGCTAATGTAGAGTCAGCGTGTAGAAACGTATCGGTCCTTACCTGCATTCTGTCAGTATTTCAATTCCGTGGAGGGTCAGCTGGTTTCTATCGGACACTGAGACCGTTGTCTAGCGTGCAGCCACTCTGTACACGGAATGCAAAGGAATGCCCGCGTTCATCCCTCTGCGCTGAGAAGACAGGGGGAGGAGGAGGGAAGAGAAGGAGAGGAGAGGAGGGGCGGGAGGAGGCTGTGCGTTCTCCAGTGGAGCGGTTAGGCTCTCTATTGGACAGCAGTCTATTCCACCTGCTAACTGACTCCATGGAGCAGTAGGCTGCGCATAGAGACATGCTGCCTTATTACGAGTTGCCTGCAATTTACTGGTTTAACACCGCCAATGCAAATATCATTCATCAATGTTGGAATACAAATTTTGAAAGACGATTAGATTTTCTGGTTGCATTAATTTTATACAGTTGGGTTAGGCTACTACTACACAACACACAGGCCTCAGAGACAAGTGATGGATCACTTCACAGCGCAAAATTGGATTTAATTGGTTAATCGTAAACATTTTCACTGAAGTTACCAATTGCCTCCACCTTTCCTTCGTAGAGATGATTTCATCTCATCAAATTGGAGGTAAGCTTTGGAGGGAAACCAGAATGTCATTAGAGAGAAAGGCCCGAGATATCCCACCGTAGCCTCCTGCTCGATCAAATCAATTTGAGCGACCTTGATTCCCACGGTGGTGGCAGCTGGGGGGATGAGAGAGAACGAGGTAGCGGCGCCGGCGGGAATAGCAATCAAGGCGGGTCAACGGCTCCTCTCTGCCGCTACCGTCGACGCATAATAAATAGACCCAATCACCATCGCAGATATCTCTGTGAATAGAACCTTTCTGACGATAACCAAGGAATAATGCAGAAATAGGCGCCATGGATCTGATGGAAGACATCATAACCGAGAGAGACTAGAGGTTGAAATTTAAGTGTGTTGATTAAAAAAAAGATTTCATGCCTGCTGCACTGTAATCTATTGATGCTATTTGCATATGGCCCTTCGCTCCCTCGCAAGAGGACACGTTGCCGTTAGACCTCATTGCGAGAGTATTAATCCGGTGTTATTGCATAAGGGATGGTCTATGTCAGCACAAATAGCCATCACTGCACAGACCGCCAGGGCAAGGCTGAGGTACCCTACCATAGAGCCACCTCTTAGCATCCTCATTTGTCATTACTCCATCAGCCTCTCTCTCTCTCTCTCTCTCTCTCTTTCTCTCTCTCTCTCCTCAGTTTCCACGCAGTGCTTGCAGTAGAGGAGCACATACAAACAAACACACACACACACACACACACACACACACATTAGCTCTGATGAATTCTATGAATCACAGATTTAATGGTACAGCCACTCTGTTCTATGAGACAGGTGAGTTCCTACACACACACACACACACACACACACACACACACACACACATTGGCGTCTTCTCCTTCTCCTTGACTTTAACCTGCTGGCAAATTCACTTATCACCTGGCAACAAGGCAAGTCAGCCTGCCCTCCTCCTCCTCCTTCTCCACACAGAACTATTTGTGGATGGATGGGCAGCAGAGAGCAGGAACAACCCACAGGCCTCTACCTCTCATCAGCAAGAGAGAGAGAGAGAGAGAGGGGGGGGGGGTACCTACTCCCTCACTCTCCCCAACCTGGGGGGAAAGATAGGCTGAAAGGAGAGAGAGAGAGAGAGAGGGAGGGGGGGGGCTTACTCCCTCACTCTCCCCCAACCTGGGGGGAAAGAGAGGCTGAAAGAAGAGAGAGAGAGAGAGAGAGAGAGAGGTGGGGATGGGGAGGAGTACCTTACTCCCTCACTCTCCCCCAACCTGGGGGGAAAGAGAGGCTGAAAGAAGAGAGAGAGAGAGAGAGAGAGAGAGAGAGAGAGAGAGAGAGATGGGGAAGAGAGGGTGAAAGAAAAAGAGAGAGAAGGAGAAAGATAAAGATTTTTTTTTTCTTTTTACTTAGGAGTGAGAGATTGGTTCTTTACCTCTAACTGATTGGCTCTTCTTATTGGACAGACTGCTTCTTAACCTCTTTGCTTTTTACTTCTTAATGAAAAGAAATGGGTTCTTTAGTTCTTATAAAGAGTGAAGTAGGTTTTTCACTTTTAATAAGAAGAGAATTTGGTTCTTTAGTTCTCAAAAGGGGTGAAAAGGGTTCTTCACTTTTAATAAGAAGATCAATTGGTTTAGTTGTCATAAGGAGAGATTGGTTCTCCAGTTCTTACAGCAATTAGTTCTGTAGGTGTTATTGGGAGACAGAACGGTTCTTAAAGGGATATTCCAATCCCAATTTTAGCTTTAGCTTAGCATAGGTCCTAGAACGTAAATAAGCCACTAGCAACTCTCTGGTTACTTTACTTTCCAGCACCTATGCTAAGCTAAAACTAAAATTGGGGTTGCCAGGCTAGGAATGTGTGCACTGAGAGCAGCATTACCCACACATGTACAGTTACGCAAGATCTGATATCACCAAGTAATTAAGAGTCCAGGATCAATGTTAAACTGGTTGTCCTGGATCAATGTACTCTAACACTAACCCTAAGCCTAAGCCTAACCTTAACCCTAGCCCTAAACCTAACCCATTGATCCAGGGCAACAAGTTTGACATTGATCCTGGACTCTTAATTACTTGGTGATATCAGATCTTCCTACAGTTACTACCTCTAGGTAAGCGGGTGAATAACCAATTTTCATTAAAAAAGGTTGGATATCCCTTTAAGTTCCAATCAGAAGATAAACTGATTATATAGTTGTTACTGGTAGAGAGATTGTCTCCTCTGTCTATTTGGCACTTTGATTGACTGTTACTTTATTTATCTTTTGCTGTTCACAGCCTCTCCTTCTCTCCCCTCTCTCTGTCGTCTGCTCCACTGTCTTTGCATCCCTCCATCTCTCTCCCTTTCTCTCTCTCACTCCCCTTCCTTCCTTTTTCTACTCCTCTCATTTTAGCTCTCTCTCTTCCTCTCCCTCTTCTTTCTCTCATTCTTTTCATTACACTTTTCTATCCTCCCTCCCTGTCTTCGCTCTATTCTCTCTCTTTCTCTCCTCCCTGTCCCACCTCTCTGGGGTAATGAGTGTGAAGAGATGGGAGAGGTGAGGAGGGCATGACTCCTGTCCTTTCTCTGTCTCCCCACCCTACATACACCTCCCTCTCCCAACTGAATGCACACACACACACACACACACACACACACACACACACACACACACAGACATCTCTCTTTCCCCACAGAATCCACACACATACCTTCCCCTACCAACTGAATGCACACACACACACACACACACACACACACACACACACACACACACACACACACACACACACACACACACACACCTCTTTCCCCACTAAATCCACACAAACATACACACACCTCCCTCTCCCAACTGCATATAACTCAACCCCTCCTGGCTTCAGCCAAACACACACACACACACACACACACACACACATCTCTGTCTCCCCTCTGAATGCACACACACCACTAATTAACCATTTTCCCTGCAACCCTGCAGCCCCTGGCTGCCCATCCGCCACTCTCTCACACACACACACACACACACACACACACACACACACACACACACTCGCCCAGCCGCCCACCCAGAACCATCCAGCTGTGGAGAAAACACTCTTTAATAAATATATTAATATATAAATATCTATGCACTGCCTGCGCCACTAAAAATAACCCCGGCTCTAACCCCAAGACTAATTCTCATGCACAAGTCTCACAGCAGAAGGGACCAAACTCAACTGCTATAGCGCCACTGCTACTGCTATTGGTCCTATGATATGATGAATCAATGCTGCCTCCTCACATCTTCCTCTTTAAATGATCATCATAATCATCATCTTTTTTCTTCTTCATATAGTCATCATCATCATCATCATCATCATCATCATCATCTTCTTCTTCTTGTTATACCTCCTCTTCTTCTCCCCCTTCTAGTTTGTTGCATCATGTAGGATGAACATATTACATTTATATAGCGCTTTACAAGACACCCAAAGCGCTTTACAGTGGATGGGGGACTTCACTGACCACCGCAAAAGTCCTGCATTTACTTACCTGTGAGCAGCAGGTTCTACCAAAGTCCTTCTGAAGTGATTTGTCTCCTCCTATAAGTGTCTCTGGTTCTACCTACTCTCCAATGGTCATGCAAATACAATATCTGTACATCAATCTAGTACTCCATCTGTACATTGGTATTTATCATGTAAAGATGGAGGATTAAGTGTACCAGAATTAGTATTGTAACATCAGATCAAAGCCACAGAGTATGTTTGTCACAGGTCAGTCTGTATTGATGCTGCTTGGAAAATTGCACAACAGATGAATAAGGATATATACACAGCCTCCAAGCGCTCAAATCCAATTGTTTCCCTATCAAACGATGAGACGTGACTGTTAATACGCATCTCGCGCAGAAAAGTGCTAGGCGCAAGGTGAAAAAAACGTAAGTGACTAAAAAATTTAAGCACTCAAAGTTGAAAATACTATTAACTATTTTCGCATTTTCTTCAACAATGGGCCCGTGCCTAGCTGCGAGTCATAGCTAAGTCAGGGAGTGAACGGTTTAGCCAAATGCTACGATCATCAGTCCACTTGTCCATGTGTCCGGGTCGAGAAATCCATAGCTCTCCAACCAGCAGGAAATGTCCTGAGACGTGAGGCGGACAAACACCCACAGTACGGGAACCCTTCAGACGTTCTCCAGACGACCCTGGCCATGCCTTCTGTCGTGGTAGTGGCCCAACTGACCACCCGCCAAAGAGGCTCCCCACAGGCGTTGTCCTGCACCCAGACACGGTCCTCCATGTGTCTCAATAGTGATCCACTGGTCATGTCAACTTTTCTAGCAAAACCTGAATCCCCTGCCTTGTGTACAAGAGGCGTGTCATTTCAAATTTCAGTTAGCTGTTATTACCTGCTCCTGTTTGGTTGATTCGTACTGCACAAGCACAACGCTGTACTATCATTGGATAATACGATAATGGACTTCGGCCCTGGTCTCATCGAGTGTCCTTCAATACGCCAAAGGACCCCAATAGACGAATCCGAGAAAACTACCGGAAGTAAGCAGGCGCCATTGTTGAGCTACCCAGATCGCCAATCTGTCCATAAGAATAACGTGATAGCACACCATAAAATGTCATGATTTACGAGATTCATTACTACCTGTATAATGTCAGAGTATTCCATGGTATTTGTTGTTAGCTGTCATTGACTGTGCATTGTCAAAATGTTTTGTTTACAATCCAACAATGGCGTCGCCACAAGATGGCAGCCTACACAAAACGCTCGTCGGATTCGTCTATACCACACCCCAACCCCAATGACTGTCCCGTGGCCGAGGCAGCATCCCAACCCCACCTGACACAGCTGACAAGCGGTCTTCCCCTTACAGCACATGGAGCCACTTGTATCCTTTAGCTAGCATGTCGACCAGCACACACGATCTTCGTCTTGATTGTTATCTTGTTTGTTGCATCATGTAGGATAAAATCCTGCATTGAGTCAACTGTGAGCCGCAGGCACTACCTACTCTCCTATGATTAACCTACAGAAATACACCATCTATAGACGAATCCGACGAAACTACCGGAAGTAAGCAGGCGCCATTATTGAGCTACCCAGATCACCAATCTGTCCATAGGGATAATGTGATAGCACACCATAAAATACAGTGATTTACGAGATTCACTACTACTTGACAATGTCAGAGTGTTCCATGGTCTTTGCTGTTAGCTGTCATTGACTGCGCATTGCCAAAAAGGTTTGTTGACAGTCCAACAATGGCGCCACCACAAGATGGCAGCCTACACAAAACGCTCCTCGGATTTGTCTATACATCGGTATATTTAAAGAGGTCATATTATGCTTTTTTCAAGCTAACGTTTTTGGCCCTAATGTTCAGAGCAGGCTGTTTTTCATAGGGGCGTGCACCAGGTAACTAGATACCTGTAACTAACACATTCAGGATTTCCCCTTAGCCTATGACAGGCCACCCCTAATTAGTCAGTTGATCATTTTTCATTGTTCTCAGCTGCAAAGTGGCTGCCAACTTGTCTCTCTTTATTTTCGCAATTATCCATTCTTATTTCCCTCAGCTGAAGTGGCTGCCAATGTTGTGGGACCCCTCACACCTTATCCTGTGACATACGTATTTAAGATTCTAAACAGGTGATTTAAGCACACAGCAGCTGAACAGTTTCTAACATTGTAAATTGGCTATTTTAACAATTGAGCCTTTTTTAAATCAAAGTTACATTGTGTGTAGAGGCAGTATAGACCCAAGAACCACATTCAAAAGCCATAAAAAGTGATATTTTTCATAATACTGTGTGACCCCTGTACGTTGGTATATACTATATGACGATGGAGTATACATGCCGGTATTAGTATTGTAACGTCAGATAATAGCCTCAGAATGCATTGGTCACAGGCCAATCTTTATTGATTCTGGGGCTTGAAATATTGCACAAAAGATACTTTTGATTCTTTAGCATAACGAACAGCTCACACACACTATCATTGCGCTAACCTTAGAGGCTAAACATGAACGGCGCTGAACATGGCAAAAGCCTTACGTAAACACACGCAACAGTCAAAAGCAAAAGTGCACCTATTGCTGTACAAAAATAATAAATAAAAAAACTTTTTTTTTTATTTTTTTATTTTACATTTCTTAACAGTCACTCACCCCGTCCCATGGCCAAAGTAGGCCTCTGTCCCGTGGCAGTTGGAGGTCGTTCGACACTCCCAACCAGAATGTCGCCACCCTCGCCCATTCCGGCCACAAGCGGTTCCCGGCTGCCACCGACTCCTCCGCATTGAGGCAGCGAGGCACGTTCTCCTCCTCCTCCATCGCCTCCACAACTTCAGAAGTCGAGGGATCCAGCGCAGACTCCTGAATCTTCTCTCCAACCTCAGCAATCCAGTTCACCGCTTCTGGGCCAGGGAATTTCTCCACAGGGATTTCTCCTTCCTCTGTGAAGAACTCCAGTGGGGAAGGTCGGTCCCCCGCTATCTCATCCCACTCAAGAGGCAGGAGGCCGGCCGGGCTGACCTCGTCAGGCAGGGTGGACATCTCCCTGCAACCGCCGACAAGGGCAGCCACCTCCAGGTCGTCTTCCCAGCCTTGGGCATCCTCCTTGCGGCAGCGGTAGACATTGTGAAGTATCAGCCGTCGCTTTTTCCGTACCTAGGATTTCGACAGCTTAACACCTGCTGCCTGTAATGCCGTATACCACTCCAAGGCTGATGTCTTGAGTCCATCCTCAGGCTTTCCTTCTCCTTCCATGGGGACCAGGTTGAGCCCGACATTAATGTAATGTTCAATGTCAATAACAGGATGCAATCAGAATTAATCAGTCCTCCTTGACGCAGTTATTTAAAATACTACTCGCCAGAATTGAAGGCAGATACATGGGTAGGAGTAACAGAGCCAAACAACCTACACACTTAAACGCAATTGACACCATCGCGCGCAAGCGGCGCGCGCCGTTGTGTGACGTCAAAATGACGTGGACCCCCTTGGCGCGCGACGCTTTTCAGGGGAATTTCGCGAGGTCGTGCGCACGACAGATTTTGTAACTCGCCGCGCGCCAACCCTATTCGCCACTCAGCTGGGCCATTCATAAGCAACTACACCGAGATGTATGAGAGCTTATTTCACCCTCTTCTGCCAAGAAGCATTCATCACCCTGCTATCTGACACATAACCATATCTTCAGCTAATGCATGAACATCTTAAAGCATGGATGAAACGTTTTTTAGACCTTCATTGTTAAGCTAAATTTAACCCAGTCATCCGTCCGTCCTAACATCCCTCACAACGTTTTTACAAACTGAAACATGCCTACAATACTACCAGGCGTTGTATGCAAACACTCACCAGAAACTTGGAGATACTTATCATGGATGAAACATTTTTAAAACCTTGATTGTTAGCTAAATTTAGCCCAGTCATCCGTCCGTCCTAACATCCCTCACAACGTTTTTACAAGCTGAAACATGCCTACAATGCTGCCAGGGGTTGTATGCAAACACTCACCAGAAACTTGGAGATACTTATCATGTTTATTTAATCCATAAATTTAATCCACAATTTAGTAGTCAAACAAAGCAAGCACAGGGTTAACTCACTGCCTGTAGGTTACTGTAGCCTATGCGATTTCGCTGTACAGCGCCATCTGCTGTTTGGGAGAATAATGCCAAAATGGCGCTTCTGTCGAATTTGGTCGTATGGCAGGTATAAAGAGTTTGTACGAACATGTGACGTCACCGATGGCGCGCGCACCAGCAGACGCGTCGAGTATGTTGCCACCTTTAGGGTGGGCTCCCCACTAACCCAATACCTGGCACCACACTGCATTCTGGGTAGTGGAGCCCCCTAGTGGTTGCTACAGTACATACAATGCCACAAATGCTGTAAGTGTTTTTGCAGCAAAATGCCACAAAACTGTACTGTTATGCAGTAATTATGGTGACAGTATTGAATAGCTGTTGGTAGATAGTAGTTGAAGTTGTTCTGAAACCACACACACACACACACACACACACTCACATCTAACCCTTGACCCTCATCTAATCTTAAATTCATCTGCTACAAAAACGAACAGTAACAACTTACACCATTAGGCTTGAAATGATGACAACCAGTTGGGGAATATCAGGGTTACATAAAAAAAAAAAAAAAACCTCTCAATAACCCAATAAAACGATAACAACATGTCGCTAGGCAACGTCCTCGGAGGGATAATAAAACACAGGGGAAGCCCGAGACAGAGATCCTTCTTTACGGAGATAAATCATGAGGACCCACTTCCTGGAGTCATGAGGCTAATGCCAATTCTGGGCGGCGCGAGCATTTATGCAGTGGAGAAGCTCATTCTGTAACATTGAAGTCTATGGCAGAATCCAAGAATTCTACCGAAATTTTAAAAGCCTTATTTTTCTGAGTAATGGATGTACATTTGGGGCATGGTATGGTGATCTCCAAAGATCCCCCTGCCCCATTTCAAATTGTCAAGACTATGTGACTCTCCATTCCGTAGAAAATGAACTTTTAATCAGGTGTGCACCAAGTCTGTTAATGTGCTGAAGTTTTTTTTTTTTTTTTTTAGATCATGTCAAAATCATACAATGCATATATCAATGTCCATGGTGTACAAAAATACAAAAAATAAAATTTGCGCTATCTAGCTTTACTTGGATTTTGCATCTAAGGAGGTTGACCGCTTTGGGTGCCAGCTGCCACTGATTATCTGGCTCCTGATGCTTAGTTTACACTACCCCGGGTCTTCGAGAAACCGGTTATCTTCCCCTCCCCCGAGTAAGAAAACAATTGCATTTACACAAACATCAAAAACGGCTAAGAAAGGCGGTGACAATTAACCACCACGTCACAGTTTTATCAAAGATCTTTCAAGGGAGCAACATAGTAGCAGATGGCCACAAACGTGAAGTGTTTCGGTCTGCATTAGCAGCAGTCTCACATTACGTCACATCATTAACATTTTCCCTTAGGAAATTATAGAATGATATAATGTATGTGTGCCATAATATTGTCTGTGATCATTAATGAAACCAACAAATGACAATTCAATCGCTCCTCTGCAAAACAATGTTGTATGAACCAAGTGTGCTTTTTAGCTTTAGACAGAGAGGGTTTGTTTGGCAGTTACCATGACGACATAGCTATATGCTAACTATAAGCTAGTCGTTTTGGACTTTGCTCAAACCTAACATATTGCTGTAAACTATGTTTATGTTTGCTCTGTCCACTTAAGATGAACTCAGTAATGTTACCCACAGGCTGTCAATAAATTACATCTCAAATATAAATGTAAAACATTACGTTAGCTAGATCGCTAGCGTTAGCTCGCTAACAACTTGAAATTTTAGTAGGCTATTTACTGCCTGGCAGCTTCATCTGATAGAAATACCAACAGTAACAGTTTACAACATTAGTCTTGAAATCATGTTTAACACTTACAGAATATGAGAGATACATGCCAAAAAAACCTGATAACTCCAAAAAGTCCTGACATCATTCAAAACTAGGTGGTGCCCCTTGTGAAAATAGAACTGCTATGCGCGAACGTAGGTGCTTCTCGTTTGATCCAACAGTCTTTGGTGCTAGAGCTCCGGTTATGGGTAGTTACACAAATCTCTGAAGACGGGGTTCTCCGACATCTCCACCTTGCCCGGAGTTTGTGGGATTCTCCGTCTTCACCTTCGGGTAAGTGTAACAGAGAGGTGCAACCGCAGAGAAACATGTGCGTCTTTATGGTTATCTGAGTTTGTGTAAACGGGGTCTGAAGGATCTGTGTCCGAGATCTGCGACTATCTTTCGTCACTTGTCCCGCCCCTCAAGACGACTTGATTCTCCCGGTACACTTTGGCTTCAACTGGCTAGACTCCCCTGGCAGCAAATTGAATTAGCTGCTGCTAGGGGCGTCTACGAATCCGACGAAACTACCAGAAGTAAGCAGGCACCATTATTGAGCTCATGGAGGTATTAATAAACCTGGAGAAACATACCAAGTCCCGCCTCCCATTCATTCCAATGTGGAATGCTAGGCTAGTGAATTCATCCAAAATTGAACAAAATTTTCAGTTGTCAAGATGGCGTTTCATGGAGCTCACTTCCGACTCCATTTCATTAGGCCAATGAGGGCCCATGTTACTAATGGAGATGAGGGCGGCACACACCTGATGTGCACAGGGAGCTCGTTAGCATGAGCTGAAAGTGTAGCATTAACCAATCAACATATGTCAAATGGAGTCGGATTTGATGTCATTTCTGGAAAATGGCGACGAGGAAGTGCAATGCTAATTGGCGAAGCTAAACAGCCAAATCCTGACCCCCTGATTGAGCTACTCAGATCACCAATCTGTCCATAGGGATAACGTGATAGCACACCATAAAATACAGTGATTTACGAGATTCACTACTACTTGATAATGTCAGAGTGTTCCATGGTCTTTGCTGTTAGCTGTCATTGACTGCGCATTGCCAAAAATGTTTGTTGACAGTTTGTTGACGTATGAACATTCTGTATTATGGGAGGGCTATGTCAGGCTACTACATAGTTGCATGATTGCAGTAAATTCACAGTCAGTTTTATGTTTTTTATGTGTGTGCATGCAACTGTGAGTGCTTGTATGAGTGTGGATTGTGATATATGTACATTCCTAGGCACATCAATATGTGGACATTTGTCCTTTTTTGAAGTGTAGACATAATGTGCTGCTAGTATTGCAAAATCTTCTTCTTTCCTGAATAAATATCATCAATTCTAGGAATGTTGGATATACAGTTTGAAATTTGGGGTAGAAATTGGAGCGAATATATATCTAGTTTGGTTCTCTCTCCATTTCTCATCTCAATAAGAATTTCTTCTTCTTTTTCTTCTTCTTCTTCTTCTTCTTCTTATCTCTTTCACTCTCTCTGTCAGAGTTTCTATCACTGGTCAATACTCATTTCACTGTTGAGAGCCCTTTCACTGGTGCTAGCTCAGGCATGTAGGCTACACTTAGATCAGACCAATCAGCAGAGAGGGAAGTGAGAGACCATGTGGCCACTCCTAACTAGCCTTGAGCTCTGACACCGCTGTGCATCTACCCTCTCTCTCTCTCTCTCTCTCTCTCTCTCTCTCTCTCTCTCTCTCTCTCTCTCTCTCCATCTCCCTCACTCTCTGTCTCTTTCTCTGTGACTCTCATTTCAGTAGACTATTTACTGTTCACTGAGGCCACTAAACCTGTGCCGTCAGCCATTTCCAGATCAATAGATGTGATTATCCAACCTGTCTGCATCCCTCCACTAAATTAGGGCTCCAGTACATACTGTACACACCCGCGGCCAGCTTTAACCTGAAAAGGGGCCCTGTGTGGATGTTGATATGTTGATATGAAGTTGTGGGTTTGAATCTCGGCTGCCACCGTTGTGCCCTTGAGCAAGTTACTTAACTGTATAGGTTCAAGGTACTTTGCTCGGGAGCGTGTCTATGTTCCCACAGCTCTATGTTCCCACAGCCCTATGTTCCCACAGCCCTAAATTCCCACAGCTCTATGTTCCCACAGCCCTATAGATACAGACGGCAAGTACGGTTAACGCCCCCAAAGTGCGAGGGTGGAGTCAGCGTGGGGGATAACAGAGGGCAATTTAACATTATGGTGAATGGACAAGGTAGAGAAAGTTACTTAACAATAAAAGATCGCTAAGTAAAATTGAACAAAGTCCATATTAGATGTTTTGTCTAATCATGACCTGTTTGCCTACTTGTGTTTAGACTAAAATAATTTTTCCATCATTAGTTTATTGCAGTTACACTAACAGAAATGTCATGAGCCGTCTCTGCTCCTGTCAAAAGTAAAGCAACTTTCAATCACAAGTCTGATTAGCTCAGTTAAGCAAGCTAAAGTTAGCTACATTTACTGTGGTGATAAATGAAGTTGGCTAGTTAGCAAGCTAATGAAGCTAACAAACATCATCTAAATTGTCATCAGTATCGCGTTTGGAGGGGTGTCAAGTTCAGAATTCACATCGGACCATCTGACCATCATTACTACCTTCAGGCATTGCCCTCAAAAATGTGTCTGGCTCCTTGTAGATGGTGCTCAGTGTAACTTGTAGCTTAGCATGCCATTGACTCCTTCACTAATTTAGGGTTTGTTTTCCCCCACATGGGGGACACGAGGAGCTGATTTTATGGGCGTGCCCGGACTTGCCGTCTGTATCTATATTCCCACAGCCCTATATTCTCACATTTCTAAGCAAGCAAGATTCAATCTTTGGTATTATTTGCCCTCAATGGGGGAGCGTGTCTATGTTCCCACAGCCCTATGTTCCCACAGCTCTATGTTCCCACAGCCCTATATTCCCACAGCCCTATATTCTCACATTTCTAAGCAAGCAAGATTCGATCTTTGGTATTATTTGCCCTCAATGGTGCCTTCCAGGTAGAGGGGTTAGGTTTAGGGTAAGAGTAAGGTTCTTTTATGCTGTACTGCCAAGATTTATATTCACAATGAAAATGATCTTCAGCTACTCTCGTTTTCTGAACGTTTTGAATCCACATTCCACAACGATTTTATATTCATCCACCTTAGCGGTCATTTTTGAAATCGACTTCAGCAATCATTTTTTGGAATTGTTTTCAGTTTCAGAATCCTCCATTCTAGGGGGTCTATCACTCGTGGCCAGACTATACATTTACAGTATGTGATAGTCTGGCTTGTCAGGCTTTGTGGACATGCCTTTACAGTGATCAGATATTAAGGCCTCTCAGCATGGGCTAATAGACTGAATCAATAAATAGGTTTCAAACCACAGAATGGCCTGAATAGAACTCAGCAAAGAGTACCAGCCGCCCGAGACGGCACCTTAAAGGATAGCTCCGGAGTAAGTTTAAGCTTAGTCTTTGCACAAGCCTTCTAACAGCAATATTTTGCATGGAATGAAAAAAATACGAACAGCATAGACCTAACGCGAATGCGAAACACGTTGCATTGAGTTATCGGCACCTCAGATCTTACTTTCGGTTTCGAATAATCAGTTTCCATTGATTCAGTGTAGAGTGCCTATTCGCTTCTGCGTTCGGTCTATGCTGTTCCAAATTATTTTGTTCCACTCGCTGGTGCATTTAGCATGCTCCTTCAACAGGGCTATGCTTGAATTCACTCCGGAGCTATCCTTTAAAGGTATCATCTGGAGTGAATCAACACGTATCTCTGCTGGTTTATAGTGCTAATGCTATTTATAGCCACCTAAATTATCGTGTTTCGTGCAAGGTAGACAGAGTTTGCCAAACGGCAGCTAACACTAACTGAATGAGGCATGTCAAAACGAAACTTAATCAATTTGGTTTCGTTTTGAGATGCCCCATTCTGTTACCGTCAGCTGCCGTTTCGCTATCTCAGTCTGCGTTGCAAGAAATTCAGTCATTGAGTCAAAAGTGGCACTGTAAAACAGCAGGACTACGTGTTGTTTCACTCTGGATAATTCCTTGAAATACACCACCGCACCAAGGGCACCCCGCTTGTTCATACAGCATACAGTAGCTTTAGCCAATTAGGGTAGTTTGGCCCAACATGGAAAGCAAACAGGCGAGATGGAACGCCTCGTCTGCACGGTTCCACGTCTTTTGTTTGGCTTGCGCTCGCCACACAGACCAGATGGCGGGTCCTTTTGAAGATTGCGCTCCGTGCCTCCGCGGAGAACAATGTTGCTAATCTTGGAAGTGGTTAAAAATAGTTCTGTCTTTGTCTGAGAAGCAGTGGAGTCCATCGCTGCTTTGATAGCTGCTTTGTTCTCCGTCTCCTTTCTCCCTCTCCTCTCCTCCTCTCTTCCCCCATGGGTGGAGGCGGCCGCCGGAGCCGCAGCAGCAGCAGCAACAGCGATGGTGCCGTGAGAGAGTTGACACGAGCGAAAAGAAAAACACACACCTAATCCTCATCACCTTTTTGTTTGGGAAGGGGAAACAAGAGGTGTGGAGCAGCAGCCACAAGGGCTTATCAGAGTCTGGGCAGGTGGAGAGGGAGAGAGAGAGAGAGAGAGAGAGAGAGAGAGAGAGAGAGAGAGAGAGAGAGAGAGAGTAAAAGAGAGAGGGAGAAAAATAGAGAGAGAGTGAAAGATAGAGAGGAAGAGGAGAGGGAAAGAGGGATGGGGTAGTGAAAGAGAGATAGAGGGAGAGAAATAGAGAGGGAGAGAGAGCGATAGAGAGGAGGAGAAAAAAAGAGGGATGGGGTAGTGAAAGAGAGATAGAGAGGGAGAGAGAGAAAGAGAGTAAAAGAGAGAGGGAGAAAAATAGGAAGAGAGTGACAGATAGAGAAGAAGAGAAGAGGGAAAGAGGGATGGGGTAGTGGAAGAGAGATAGAGGGAGAGAAATAGAGAGAGGGAGAGAGAGGAGGAGAAAGAAAGAGGGATGGGGAAGTGAAAGAGAAAGAAAGATAGGGAGGAAGAGGAGAGGGGGGTGGGAGGATTGAAAGAGAGATAGGGGAGAGAGGGAGATGAATAGAGAAGAGGGAAAAACAGAGGAGCAGGAGAGGGATGGAGTGAAAGAGAGAGAAGGAGGAAATAGAGGACAGGGAGAGAGAAAGCGAAAGAGGAGGAGGAGAGGGAAATAAGGATGGGGAGTAAAAGAGAGGGAGAGTAATAGAAAAGAGGGAGAGAGAAAGAGAGAGAGAGTGAGAAAATAAAGGAAAGAGAGAGGGAGGAAGGGATAGAGAGGCCTGGGCTTTTTCCAAACAGAGAGGAAAAGAAGAGCTGTACAACAGCACACATCCCCACTAACACAGCTAAAGCCGACCCACTAATCTTTCATAGAAAACGCCTTCTCAGGATCCCAGATCCTCACATTGGGAGGCACGCGCACACACACACACACACACACACACACACACACACACACAAACTTGCGCGCACACACACACACAAACCCGCGCACTCACACACACACACACACACAGGGAGAGAGAGAGGTCATTCTCCAGGGTTTAGCACACAAAGAGGGAGATGGTAGGGAGGGAGAGAGAAGGATAGAGGGAGAAAAAGAATGAGAGAGAGAAGGGGACGGCGAAAAAAAGATGTGCAAGGGGACGGTTGTGAGTAAGAAAAAAAAATGGGCAAAAGATGGTGAGATAGACTGTGTGTGTGTGTGTGTGTGTGTGTGTGTGTGTGTAAAAGAGTATGAAGGCAGGCCAGCTGGTGTGAGGGTTGCAGAAAATGAGGGAAGAGAGATAAAGTCAAAAGAAGGAGAAGAGAGGGGTACCGTAGTAGCCGTGGAGACAGTTGCTAAGCGGAGCCGGGAATGCCTAGAAACAAGAGGGCAGAGACGAGAGAGAGAGAAAGAGAGAGAGAGAGAGACTCGAGTGTGTGTGTGTGTGTGTGTGTGTGTGTGTCTGATAGAGCGCTACAGTAGAGTGTGTGTGGGTGGGGTGGTAAGAAGGGATGGAAGAATGAGGAGGAATGATTGCAGAGAAAAGATGAATGAAGAAAAGAGAAGTAAAAGGCTGCACATTTTCATTGATAACCTTTTGATATTCATGACCTTTCCTCTCGGGTGTGTCTATGTTTGTGTGTGTGTGTGGGTGTGTGTGTGTGTGTGTCTATCTACAGTATGTGTATGGGTGTGAGTGAAGATGTATGTTTGTGTGTGTGTGTGTGTGTGTGTGTGTGTGTGTAAGTTGTGTATGTGTGTGTGTGTGCGAGTGGTGTGTGTGTGGGGGGGGTAGTCAGTGTGTGTGTGTGTGTGTGTGTGTGTGGAAACATGCCTATACTGTGGCAGACTGGTTGCTATTTTTATCCCATCTGCTTGAGAGCCAAGAGGACCCCTAGAGGATCAAAACATCCAAAGGTTTAGCAGCTGTGTGTGTGTGTGTGTGTGTGTGTGTGCACGCTTGTGAGAGTGTGAGTGCTTAATCGATAGAGAGATAAGGAAGCACTCCCTCTAGGGAGGGCATTTTCATTCACGATTCCAACCTCTCTTCCCCTCCTCTCTCTCTCTCTCTCCTCCTCATCTCTTCCCCTCCTCTCTCTCTTTTTCCCCTCTCTCTCTCCTCTCCTCCTCATCTCTTCCCCTCCTCTCTCTCTTTTTCCCCTCTCTCCTCCTCTCCTCCTCATCTCTTCCCCTCCTCTCTCTCTCCTCCTCTCCTCCTCATCTCTTCCTCTCCTCCATCATCCCCCATCATCCTCTGTTCTCTTTCATTTCCCCTCCTTTACCCTCCCTACTTTTTCTCCTGTCGTTTATCTCCTACTCTGTCTGTCTGTCCGTCCCTTTTCCCCATCCTTTCATTCCATGACACTCATTCTTTCTTTTCTTCTCTTTTCTCTATCCCCCTCTCCTCCTCGTCTCCACCTTGGTTTCTTACATTCATTCACTCAGTTACAAACAGCCATGTTTATTACACACACACACACACACACACACACACACACACACACAAAGTGTACACATACAGTAAATGTGGCAGAAAATGTCTGAACTGATTGATTTGCATCTTAACAAAATATTGTATATCATGATTTTATGACATGGTGACATGATATTATGATTTTATGACAATGGTATGATTTTATGACAATGACCTGACTGCTGGCTGCTATTATCTTATTGTTGTTTGT
>JAODXP020003522.1:5000-10000 GCA_027497455.2 Sardinella longiceps
TACTAGTGCTGTTAGAGATGAGAAAGGCAATTAAAGTGCAGTCACAATGGTGGGAGTAGCAGCACCTTGACTATAACAAAAAATCCATATTTGCACATATATTATATACTGTATATATTTTGTCATTTTATTTGTAAGGGACCATGTACAGTTTTTAACATAAATGTTTCCATTTGATGCACTGTACCAGAGTTAGCCTTAGGCTAATTTACATCTGGAGTCCCCCTACAATGGGTGATTGCATTTCGTATTATGAAAGCCAGCCTCTATCACACATTTCCATGTATGTCATTTATAATGATTCATTTGGAAAGATGGAACGATGTAGATTACTATACATGTACTCAACTGACCTGTTGATTGGCATGTAAATGTACAAGACCATTTCTTATTGCCACTGCATGCCACAAAGGTGTGACGCCAGACTTCGAGGCCTCTGATACATGGAACCAGACATGGACTGGCCATAGGGCATACAGGGCAATGCCCGGTGGGCTGACGGCCATTTTTGGGCCGGGGCTGTCATTTACTCATCATTTTCATAAAGGATATTGGGCTAGTTTAATTAAATCTCATGCAATATGTCCAACTTGAAGTGTTATTTTAGCTAGCCACAACATTATTATTATTGAATAAAATCATGGTGGGCTGCCATGGCCAAAAATGCCCGGGCCATTTTTTGGTCCCAGTCCGGCCCTGCATGGAACCTAACTTTAGAAGTTCACTTGCCTTTGTTGACTTGGAACACAGCAGGTAACTTGGAACTCTAACACCACAGCCAAAGACTCCTCCACATTTTAACACTAACTTCCATGTGTATTCTGTTCATTTGTTTTATTTGTGTGTGCTGTTGGTTTATTCTTAAAAAGGAAATACAGCCTCATTTGGCAAGCATTATCTTAGAGAAACGGCATCATTCATCCACCCTACACATTGGCTTTAATTATCCTCTCTCTAATGTGCTTTGAAGACCAATTTCAGAAAACAGCCTCTCCATTGCCTGAGCCTCCTCTGAAGCAGGGAGCAGCGCCACAGCCGTGCGCCATGTCAACCGGGAGGGGAGAGGGACAAGCTCTCCTCTCGACTGGAAAGTTAATAAGACTTGTTTGATCTCTGCCTTCCTGCCTGACTGGTGCACAGCTTAGCTTTGCCATGGCATTTTTTGGTCCCTTAGGTTACAAGACGCTTTGAAAGGAAACAAAGGTTACCCATGTTCCACTTCTGTACACTGAGAACAAAAAAAAAGAAAAGAAAAGAAAAGAAGGATGTCTTTGCCACGCAAGTCAAGCGTTTCAACCCTGCAGCTTGACACGTGGAGAGCCATCTTTGATTCCCGCTCTAATATGCACAGGGCACTGGTTGCCCGGGCGATAGGAGGATTTGCATAGCTTAATATCACACACAAGGGCCGGCCGGCCGGCAGGCCAATCAACACACTCCCACAGTCAGCAGCGACTGTTAAGCAGCACAAATAAGTTGATCCTGTGAGGCTCAATCCTCAGATGCCTCATTAAACGGCGCTTTAATCCATAGGACTGAACGGCAGACTGATGCCATTCACATTTGACCATGGCACTGCAGGAATGGCAAATTACTACAGCTGTGACTAAACACGTCACGGGGCACGGAGATTAAAGCATGGGAACTGATGAAACGAAATGAAACAAAACCAAACAATGTAACGTCAGAAAGAAACTTATTTTCGTGCCTTACAATTATATCAACAAAAGTATTTATAGTAACTATATAGTATAGTATATAATGTTTGCTAATGCAATTTGTAAATAACTATACTAATAAAAACAGATCTACAAAAATACACTCTACTGAACAGTATACTGTATAGTTTTCACTGCCAACACGACAGAGTAGTAAACTTGCTAGATCTAAACTTAGTGCTCAGAGACTGACTATTGTAGTGTGTGCTGGCAGAAACTGATCCCGCAGTTGAGCATGGTACTGCAACTATCTCCTTTCACTGGCAGCACAACAAAAGCTGCCTCAGCCATGATGCTCTTGTCCTTCCCTCCACAGCCAGAGTCAAGCAGTCGTGTTCTCTCTAACAGCTCTCTCAATGGGCCTGCTAAAAGCATAGACGCAGAGGGAGGCTACTGGAGCTCAAATGGCCTCAGAGAGGGCTGCTGATCCTTGGCCATGTGGACCACTGTCTGGGCAGCACAATGACCGTTTGGCCTGCCTGTCTCAGTGGCAGGGCCGTTTCAAGGTACGTAATGGGTCGCAAGCAAACAGAGCAAGGGGGCCCTTCTTCTCCCATAAACACCTATATAAACCACATTGTTATAATCTTTAAGCAACTTTCATAAATATAATAATTTATGTTAAACTTGCAATTGTCTAACTCTGTCATATTTTATTGAATAACACCACCAACTAAACTACAAAAATTATTCTTGGGGTGCCTTTCAGTCTGGGGCCCAGGCAAATGCTTGGTTTGCCTGTCCTGTTGCGATGGCCCTGTCTCAGTGGATAGTGCATATGTTTCTGCAGGTGTTCGGCACAATAATGGAAGGTGTACAAAAAGCGTTAGTATAACATGCACCTCAGGACTGCTTTGTCCACTCTACAGTGACGTGGCCATCATGATACCTGCATGGGGTTAAAGAACAAGTTTGATTTTTACACTTGAAGCCTTGTTTTCTGTTACCTCACTCACGTCAGATGTAGCGCTACGTGCGTTCATCTGATATTCAGCGATAGACGAATTATTTCAGGAGCCAGAAATCCTTGAATCTAACTGGGCAAACGGCTTGTCCATCAATTTAATTGACGTACACTGCAGCCAACCACATCGAAACCAACCGAAGACGCTCGTTACGTTTGTTGGATTGGTTGGATTCAAAACAGTTGCTTCTTCGCTACGTCACACCCTCTACAGCAGCCAGCGGCCCTGATTGGTCCGGTTAGAGAATAATGGCTTGAAATCTCTCTGATGGGCTTCAACATCAGATCGTTGCGCGGAAGTGCCTTACGAAAGTTACGTAGCGCATGATCTGACGTGAGTGAGGTAATGTTTTCTGGTCGTTAGGGCTGGGAAGTTTGATACAAAAATCAATGAAAAGTATGGTTTCCAACATAGTTTTATGACCATTTACTCTCAGCTGTGGAACTAATTTTTCTGAGTCCTCACATCCACAAGTAAACTTTGGCCCAGGAGTTTGGTGCATCTTCCTTCCGTTTGTATTGCTTCAAAGATCATGGAATACTGACCAAGATAATTAAGACTGCATTAAGCATTGTATTGTGCATCTACCTTCTTATATTACAATTGGGCGTTATTGTGTTATTTTCATACTGTGTTGTGTCGCCACTGCACCCGGCATTTGATAAGAGTTTTTTTTTGCACTGGAAATGTACTTGCACCGACTCTGACACTTTCTCGCACTATGGTCATTACATCATCCCTCAGCCCATTCCCATATCTCATTATAACTTAGTAGTACTCTAAAATGGCACATGCATGTAGAACTGCTTTTTCTTATCTTTTTATACTGTGTGTGTGTGTGTGTGTGTGTGTGTGTGAGATCATGCTCATCTTTTTATGGATGCTATGGGATGCTTTAATTTCCTAGGGGATAAATAAAGTATTATCTGATCTTATCTTATTAATGCAATTTACTCCATGTGACAAGAAGAGCACAGTACAGCACCCATGATGACGTGCTGTTTCACTTCCAACACGCCAGAAATACTAAAACAGTCTTGCCTTAAACTAATTCAGAAATTAGAAATATTTCCAAAATGGACAATCCTCTCTGCAACCTGTCTTGGCAGTCTCACTACAGTATGTACAAAGTCTTTCCTATCAGTGGTCTTGCTTCTCATTGAATGGTGGCTTTCAGACGTGTCTGCGGAACCTGAGCCTAAATTTAGTTTCACAGTAAATAACTTTTACCAACTAAAGTCTCAAATTAATTTCAATTCATGCATTTCAAAACAGCAAATCAACATTGTTTCTTCTTCTACCGTCTCAAAGATTGATTTATTTTCTCGGGGGCCATGGTGTAATTCCTAGACGTATTTTACTCACAAACAGAGAGGGACGACGTTTTTTAATTTACTGATTCAATGGCTCACGGTAAAGCGTTGTGTGTGCGGCTTAGAATGCGAATTGTTACGGCTCCCGCGCTCGCTAAGGATATTTCATTACGGCCTTTAGAAAGAGCCAATAAATCTCCCTGCAAATGGCCAGCCAGTCTCTTTAGCCCGCGCACTTAGATGCTGAAATACAATGGGAGCACGCGGGTATCGTAATCACTCTGCTGACGCTGACTGTAACACCGAGGCCAGAGCTTTGTGTTTGGAACCCGAGGGTGGTGGGTGGCGGAGTGGGGGGCAGGGGGTAGGTGTGTGAGTGTGGTGGGGTGGGGTGGGGTGGTGGGATGGGGGGCAGGGGGTAGGTGTGTGAGGGCGGTGGAGTGGCGGGGTGGGGGGCAGGGGGTAGGTGTGTGAGGGCGGTGGAATGGCAGGGTGGTGGAGCGGGGGGCAGGGGGTAGGTGTGTGGTGGGATGGGGGGCAGGGGGTAGGTGTGTGAGGGTGGCTGGGTGGGGGGTAGGTGTGCGAGGGCGTCTGGCAAACTGCTGTCTGTTGCATTTGTCTCAATTGAGTGAGAAAAGCAAACCAAGCGAGTTGAAAAAGCTCATTTTTTAATCTTACACACACACACACACACACACACACACACACACACGAGAGAGAGAGAGAGAGAGAGAGAAAGCTTTTTTTTTATTTGCACATACACACAGACTTAAGATCAACAAACACAGACACACACACACACACACACACACACACACACACACACACACACACACAGACAGACACTGCTTGACATACTCTTCATGGCGTGCTGTTCTCACCTACGCAATCCAAATTAGACAGATCTGCGGCGCCTCACATCTCTCTCTGTGTGTGTGTGTGTGTGTGTGTGTGTGTGCCTCACATCTCAGTGAGTTTCTGGCAGGAGATGAAGGTGTGAGACC
>JAODXP020003522.1:17500-34078 GCA_027497455.2 Sardinella longiceps
CACAGAGACTACAGACACTAATATACATATAAACATGAACTGAGCTAAACACAATGTTTGTACATATTTACAACATACACTGTACTGGTATCTTTCTGTTTCATGTATGTATGTAGGCCTACAGTTTGTATGTGTGTTTATGTGTGTGTGTGTGTGTGTGTGTGTGTGTCTGTGTGTGTGTGTCTGTGTGTGTGTGTGTCTGTGTGTGTCTGTGTGTGTGTGTGTGTGTGTCTGTGTGTCTGTGTGTGTGTGTGTGTCTGTGTGTGTGTGTGTGTGTCTGTGTGTGTGTGTGTGTGTGTGTGCTGTGTGTGTGTGTGTGTCTGTGTGTGTGTGTGTGTGTATGTGTGTGTGTGTGTGTGTGTGTGTGTGAGAGAGATGACTGAAATTAAGGATGCCTTTATTTATGTTTCCTTTGGCTAATACTTACGAACAAAAGTACATATTGACAGGCTAAGTGCAAAGAAATCGCTGAAAAGACTACAATTTTCTTGAGATCAATGTCAAGTGTTTAATTCTTGATTCAATACTGTGTACAGAATGAATCTTGAAGAGTGTTGTTAAGGACAACAAAAGCAGCGATGGTGGCGGTGATGGCGATGGCAGTCACAAACCTCTCTGTGTCGATGCGTAGCCTAGCCTGATAGGCCTCATACAAATTACATTAATCGACCCGCCCGAAGGAATGCAGTCCTACTCCGACTCTGTCAGTCGTCCGCAACTGAGTAAATGTTCCGCAAGTCAGTAAAACATGCTCAGAAGCACACTCGGCCAATCAATGCATGCGGCGTGTTGCACTCCTCGCCGATAGTAATTCACCTATGGGTGGCATGCGTCAGCAGCGGGGATCGTTATATCGAGCTCTTCTCAGCAGCTTCGCTTCGCTTTGCCTCGCCTCGTCGGCAGTGGAGAGGGTGAGGAAGACGAGGAGGAGGAGGAGAAGAGTGGTGGTGGTGAAGAGAGAGAGAGAGAGAGAGAGAGAGAGAGAGAGAAAGAGAGCCTTGGCAGAAATAGGACAGTGTTTTATTTAGCTTCGCTACGGATGGCAGGCCTGTGTGTGTGTGTGTGTGTGTGTCCGTATGTGTCTGGCAGGAATCTCTCAAAAAGGCATTTTTGTTCTTTTGATTTTCCTGCCTTGGGCTTTGGGCTTGTCTAAAGGTAGCTGTCAATGCCCACCAAAGCTAAGCCAGCCTAATCAGTGGATGTTACCAACACAGAACCCCCTACCCTCCCTCTAGATTCTAGAACCTTCACAACATCACTTCTGGGATGGGGGAAACATTCTGCAGTTGGAAAATGTTACAGGATTATAATATCTAAAATCCGACATTAAGAACAAATTTAAGACAATTCTTTGGAAGGTATTTGTGAATGAGGCCCAGTGACAATAATTAGGCATGCTTCTTTTGGAGGTATTTGTGAATGAGAACCTGTAACAATAAACCATGCTTCCATGTGGTAATGGGAGACTGCTACAATGGAAAATAAGAACAACTAGGTTCAGCAGGTCATTTGTTCCCTCCGCAATCAGAATTGTAAATGAAAGACACAGTTCTCAGCAGAGGACTTGACATTGTGGTGCTGTGTGTGTGTGTGTGTGTGTGGGGGGGGGTCTTTTATTTATTTATTTATTTATTTATTTATCTGTCTTTAAGTCTTGTCTTCCTTGTCTTAAGACATGTCTGTACAAATGCACTTTGACCACTTGAATTTCCCTTTTGGGATAATAATAATAATAAAGCTTACTTTGACTTTGACTTTTTTCTTTGGCTAATAGCACTGAAGGATTCTGGTCTTTTCTGCAGGATTCTGCATGTTCAACAGCCGTACATCACACTCACTTAAGGCAAGTTCACATTACACGATTTTAGACGATTCTGAGGTTGCAGGGGTCGATTAGAATTCACAGGTAATCGTGAGGAAACTCGGCAGTGGATCTGCGAGCCCAAGTTGTCATGTGTGAATTACTCTCCGACACTATTTAGGGCAATCGTGGGGTTGACGTTGTTGAAGTTGGCGGGGGACATCTAGCATGCTAGATATTTGGAGAAGTCGCAAGCGAGTCACAGGGCAACAGCCAATCAAGAAACATGATTCACGTTGTCAAACTCAGCTTCCAAAAACCGTATTTAAAGTTGCACTTCTTCACCAAGCAATAGAGACGGTCATGTGAAGTTTACTTGCTAACAGAAGATAAAATTGGCTATCCAGACACCTTGTGAATAATTCTAACATACTTTTGCAACAATAACAAGGTTGAAACAGTAGGCTATCTAAAGATGAAAGCAGGCAAAGAAATTCAGTAGACACAGGTAGCCTGTAGCCTATTATGTGTATACGAACGTGGATGCTCAGTGCATCCTAGGCTCTGTCTGTGCTAAGTCTTGTAGTTTGAACACAGAGGTCGCAGATCAGCCTCGTGCCCGACTGTGAGACTCTCAATACTAAAAACACTGGATAGCTCACAAACATGTGCTTTGTCGTGTCGTGGCTAATATCGGGCAATCTGAACTAGGCATTAGATGCCTGAGGAACAAATGGAACTTTTCAAAAAGGCAAAAAAACAAAAAACAAAAAAAACCATCAGAATCAATCATTATTGGGCTTTATGAATACATTATAAGCCTTTATGAATGTGTCCCTGATGCCTTATAAGCACTGGTGTTTATTTATGAATGCATTATAACCCTTTATGAATGTGTCCCCAATGCCTTATAAACACTGGTGTTTATTTATGAATACATTATAACCCTTTATGAATGTGTCCCCGATGCCTTATAAACACTGGTGTTTATTTATTAATGCATTATAACCCTTTATGAATGTGTCCCTGATGCCTTATAAACACTGGTGTTCATAGCAGGCGTTCCCCATATCTGTGCTGAATGAGGCTCATTGAGTGTGACATGTGACGTGTTCTTTTATGTGAGGCTGAGTGTTCCGCGGCTCTGTTCTCTCATCACAGCCTCTGTTCCCTCCGCCCCATGATAACGTTCCGTGTTCTGTGGTTCCCTGGATCCATACGGGCTTTGATCAAAAGGCTTTTCTCGTGTAGGTGGCACGTCATGAGCCAAAGGCCTCTGGACCGCCCGCCCAGCCGGCCGGCTGGTCGACCGTTACACAGGCCATCAAAAGACCCGACGCCTCCTTCAGCCCTGCCATTGATTGGCCACGGTTCATTACAGCCGTCTGTGACTGACGGACGACTTTGATGATGCCGCGCGTGCCGATGGCAGACGTGGTGGTGGTGGTGGAGAAGGAGGGTGTGTGTGGTGTGTGTGTGTGTGTGTGTGTGTGTGTGTGTGTGTGTGTGTGTGTGCGGGGTCGGGGTAGATTGTCAGGCGTGGTGGAGGAGGAGGTGTGTGTGTGTGTGCGGGGTGGGGGTGGATGGTCAGGCGTGGTCTTGTCATGGGTGGATGCCGATTGATAACCTGTCAGCGGAGTGTGCCATCAGACATGTGTGTGTGTGTGCTTTGTGTGCGTGTGTGTTTGTGTGATTGTGCCTGTCAGTGGAGTGTGCCATCAGACGTCTCTTAGGAAGCAGCGCCACACACTCCTGACCAAGCTTTCACACCCACACACACACACACAGACACACACGCACACACACATACACATACACACAAACACACACACACACACACATGTATAAACACTGCATCCTCGGCTTGCCCCTTCACACACAAAGAAGGACAGAGAGAAAGAGAGATAGAGAGAGAAAGAGAGTGAGAGAGAGAGAGAGAGAGACAGTGAGAGAGAGGGAGAGTGAGTGAGAGAAATCTATTCTAGGCCGAGGCTGCAAGCAGATCGTAACTCTGACGTCACTGTTACCAGACGTCACCTGTGGTTCAACCTCTACGCCTGATTTCCAATCCTTAACTCCATCCACCACCATCACTGAGCCCCCATCCATGTTCCTCCCACACACACACACACACACTCACGCGCGCACACACACACACACACACACCCTCACCTCCATCCACCACCCCTACCACCACTGAGCCCCCATCCATGCACCTCCCACACACACACATACACACACGCACACACACACACACACACACACACACACACACACACTCTCTCTCTCACACACACACACACACACACACACACACACACACACACACACACACACACACACACACACATCCTCCTACTCTCTGGTGCTGGCCCAGTGGTTTACTGTCCCCTGGCTGCTTGACTCACTCAGAGATCCATCTGCCCTGAAGGCATTCGAAAACATACACCAACCCACACACACATACTGTACATACACACACATACATGTACACATACACACACACACACACACACACACACACACAAACACACACACACATGAAAACACCAATCCTGCCCCCCACCATCACACTGGTCACACACACACACACACACACACACACACACACACACACACACACACACACACACACACACACTTCTACCTCCCCTTCTTCATTCTCTTCTCTGCCACTCTAGTGAACCCAGTGATGGGCAATCTCAAGCCCACTCTCTGAGCCCCATTACAGGGAGTCTGGGGGTGGTGTGTGTGTGTGTGTGTGTGTGTGTGTGTATGTGCGTGTGTGTGTGTGGAGGGAGGGGGTGGGCTGGGGTGAAAAGTGCAAGAGCAGACTGCTGTTGCGCGGCGGCGTATGCGTATGTTTAGCTCAAGGCTAGCGCGTCTACTCACTCCCACTGGTTAGCTTTTAGCGTAATGCAGCAGCAGCAGCAGCAGCGGTGGTGGTGGCAGCAGGGTCAATGCCAGCATGAAATCAGATGAACAGTGGGAGGGCCGGATACATATCCCTGCAGCCCACGGAATAAAGTGCACAACGCAGACAGAGAGAGAGAGAGAGAGAGAGAGAGAGAGAGAGAGAGAGAGAGAGAATGAAAAGAGGGAGAGAGAAGGAATGGAAGAGGGAGAGAGAGAATGAAAGAGAGAGGGAGAGAGAATGGAATGGAAGAGAGAGAGAGAATGAAATGGAAGGAGAGAGAGGGAATGAAGGAGAGAGGGAGAGAGACTGGAATGGAAGAGAGAGAGAGAGAGAGAATGAAAGAGAGAGGGAGAGAGAATGGAATGGAAGAGAGAGAAAGAGAGAATGAAAGAGAGAGGGATAGAGAATGGAATGGAAGAGAGAGAGAGAATGAAAGAGGGAGAAAGAATGGAATGGAAGAGAGAGAGAGGGAATGAAAGAGAGAGGTAGAGAGAATGGAGTGGAATAGGGAGAGAGAGAGAATGAAAGAGGGAGAGAGAATGGAAGGAAGAGGGAGAGAGAGAGAGGGAATGAAAGAGGGAGAGAGACTGGAAGGGAAGAGGGAGAGAGAGAGAGGGAATGAAAGAGAGGGAGAGAGACTGGAATGGAATAGGGAGAGAGAGAGAGAGAGAAAGAATGAAAGAGGGAGAGAGCGATAAAACCATCCTCCTGATTGCTGTGCTGTTCTATATGTAGGAGGAAGGCTTCACACACACACACACACACACACACACACACACACACACACACACACACACACACACACACACACACACACACACACACACTGAATGCTGTTCTATATGTAGGAGGAAGGCTTCATCTTCTCATCCAGCAAAAGCTGTCAGGGGAGGCCATGTATGAATCAGTTTAGGAGAACATTTCACACAATTTATTACATGTGGCTGGCACTCAAAGCTATAGAAACTCACACACTTACTATATGTCAGAATCTGTGTGTGTGTGTGTGTGTGTGTGTGTGTGTGTGTGTGTGTGTGTGTGTGTGTGTGTGTGTGTGTGTGTGTGTGAATCAGTTTAGGAGAACATTTCACAGAATTTATTACATGTGGCGCTCAAAGCTAGAAACTCACAGACTTGACTGTATGTCGTTATCTGTGTGTGAGAGAGAGAGAAAGAGAGAACTTTACTTCGGAATAAAGAAACTTTTCCTACACTGCAACATTGTTTGTAGTAGACACACACACACACACACACACACACACACACACACACACACACACACACACACACACACAAACATGCATTTGGGTGTCAAGACCTTTTTCTCATGATGCCTTTCCATATGGTTCATGATTCACAATCACAACAATATTTTACTCCTGAGGATAAAGTACTACCTTTACTCACGTTTTTCTGCATTTCCTAAAGCAGGGGTAGGGAACCTATGGCTCGGGAGCCAGATGTGGCTCTTTTTCTGCATTTCCTAAAGCAGGGGTAGGGAACCTATGGCTCGGGAGCCAGATGTGGCTCTTTTGATGGTTGGGTCTGGCTCGCAGACAAATCTTTAATAAAAAGAATGATAACTTTAAAAATAAAACATTGTCATGTAGGCCTATTTCAATCCATTCATCTATCTATTTCAGTCTTGAATAGCACTTGAATAGCAATTGTGAGAAATGGAAAGCCATTCACAGATAAGGAGTATGCCAAAACACTCTTCTTGTGTACTTTTTGATTACTTTTCGAATGAAGATAAGATAAATTAATGAATAAAAGACATGCCTGTATATTGCATGGCTCTCATGGAAATTAATTGTAAAATATGTGCCATTCATGGCTCTCTCAGCCAAAAAGGTTCCCGACCCCTGTCCTAAAGTATTAACTTTATTTGCATTCTCTAAAATAATTAATGGCAATACTTTACTTGAGGGTGTCCACATACACTAAAATGGAGACAACACAAAAAAAAATCAGTTTCAAAATTAAAACAATAAAATAAAATAGCAAAAATTGCAATTTTTGTTTTACCTTTTTTGTCCCCCTCTGGGCATGAGCCTGATGTCATAAGCATGATATTACTTATTATAGGCTATATTATAATACATACAACAATACATACTTATGTATACATTACTTATTGTAGGCTATATTATAATACATACAACAATACATACTTACGTATACATTACTTATTATAGGCTATATTATAATACATACATACAACAATACATACTTATGTATACATTACTTATTATAGGCTATATTATAATACATACAACAATACATACTTATGTATACATTACTTATTATAGGCTATATTATAATACATACAACAATACATACCTATGTATACATAATATTATATGTATAATATTATAAATGTGTGTGCACTTGTGCACTGCCCTTCCTCTTACTGAAGACTACTAACAGCTGGACATTTGATCTCTGGCCACACACACACACACACACACACACACACACACACACACACACACACACAGCCACCAGTGGCAGCAGTGGGAGCGCTGGTGGTGAATATTTCAGCGTTTATTAGACAGCCATGTGCACGGGAGAAGCCGAGAAGTCTCTGCGCTTCTTATTAGTGTCTCCATGGAAACCTGTCGTGAGAAGTGAACAGTGTGTTGTGAAGCCTGCTGCTGCTGGTGGTTGTGTGTGTGTGTGTGTGTGTGTGTGTGTGTGTGTGTGTGTGTGTGTGTGTGTGTGGTGTGTGTGTGTGTGTGTGTGTGTGTGTGTGTGTGTGTGTGTGTGTGTGTGTGTAGTGAATGTGTGTGTGTGTGTGTGTGTGCTAATGTATGTGTGTGTGTGTGTGTGTCTAATGTGTGTGGTGTGTGTGTGTGTGTGTAGGGGTGCTGAACGTGTGGGGGAGAGGAGAAGAGTGACAGTGAGCTTGAAGTCAGGTATCAGGAAGAGCATTCATGTAAAAAGAAAAGGAGCAGAACGGGTCTCCTCATTATTTGCCTCTAAATTATTAACTAGCCTTGTGAAGACGGTGGTGGCCATTTTGTTTCACACTGCTGTAGAAAAGTACAGAAAGGTAAAGGTAAAAAGGCTAATTGTTTTGTTCTCCTATTTAAAAAAAAAAACTGTCATCTAATTTGAAAGCGTGGTTAGAGCAGACATTTCAAATGTCAATTGAAGGGCCCCTTTTATTCTGTTTTCTATGGTTATGCCAAGGTTGTACTTTTCACATCAAGACAGGGAGAAATTGCAGGCTGTGCATCACAAAATATACCAGCTATTGTTCTTTGGGAGATTTCTTCAAAACAAATGACTTACATTCTGCTTTTAACAAATGTGTGGCATTTGTCTCACATTTCAATGGCATTCTCACAGTATGCCAACGACCAGAGGAAAAAAAAAAGATAAAAAAAAAACTGACAGACCCCAGTTCAGAGCGGTTTAGTTGCTCAGCCTTTGTATCCTCTATTTTAAAAGTCAGGATCATGAATCATGATTCTATTTGTGCAAGTCCCAGCAGTCCAGAGGGTTTGCTACAGATGCTGTTGTTGCTAGGAAACCACTAACACACGCTCACTCACTTTTTTTTTTTTTTGGTTCTTTTCCTAGTTCTGTTTGCCATCCATCCTTATTAGACTCTCAAAGGCATGTGTTTAGACAAATATTCAAACAGCAGTGCTGCACATTAGTGTGTACAGGCAATATCTGAAACAAACTTACACACACACACACACACACACACACAGACAGACACACACACACACACACACAGAGCGTTGACCTAGACCTTTCACAGGTGACAGCCTCTCTCATTAGCAGCCTACAGCAGCCAGAGCAAATAAAGCGCGTGGGTGGATGTCTGCCATGGAGAGAGAGAGGAGAGAGAGAGCGAGAGAGAGAGAGAGAGAGAGAGAGAGAGAGAGAGAGAGAGAAGCCCCGTCTGATGTAGCAGTTGTGTTGTGCACAACAAAGATGAGTTGTTGTCATCTGAAAGATGGGTATACATACAGCAGGGTACATGTTTATCATGCTATTGAACCTGGCTCTAAATAAAACATCATGCATACTTAATAATAAGCAGTGTGAATAATGCAGGTGAAATCAGAGGTGATGTAAACAGACACAGGGACTCTATTTTCAGAAAGATTTAAGTCTTTAGAATGGAGTTATAATATTGACTTATAAGTCAATTATCAAGAAAAAAAATGATGAAAAACATTCAACATGTAAAAATAAAAAAATAAAAATCAGTTTTTTTGTGTGTGTTTGTTTGTTTTAAAAGTGTTAAGGAAGTGTTAAAATTCACCTGTGACTAAGAAAATGGAACATTTAACATGCCAAGGTGGATAAAATATATCTATTTTTGGAATGAAAGTATTTCATTCAGATGTGAATAGACTGCTCCAGCAAAAAGATGCCGAAAAACCTGTTTCCATGGAAGTCAAATTAAAATAGCTTTGCTTCTTATTGTTTTTAATACCATTGGGGCTTAGCAGAAAGTGGAGGCTGATCGCATCGTCTCTCTTCTTTAGAAGAGGCTCTTGTGTATGCTTCATGCTGCCCGCCTGTTGTCCATGTTTTGACTGCACAGCACAGTAGGCTTTTTTTTTTTTTTGTCCCAACACCACTCCCCTCTTCGGAGGACAACTTTATTTTTATTAGATCGATACATTATTTAGCAATTCAAAAGCTTACATTCGTTGATTTTC
This sequence comes from Sardinella longiceps, assembly GCA_027497455.2. NCBI lineage: Eukaryota > Metazoa > Chordata > Actinopteri > Clupeiformes > Clupeidae > Sardinella > Sardinella longiceps. The sequence continues at coordinate 26,907 of JAODXP020003522.1, forward strand.
ACGTGTGTACATTTACATTCATGTGCTGTCCTACCGTAACCCCTTATGGATCATCCATATAATATCCCAAAGTGCTAAATTGTGAAACACACCATAGACAGACAAACAAGACAGACATAGACATAGACATAAACACAAACAGGTAGATATGGTGTGTTGGACGGAGAAACAGACAGACAAACAAACATAGTGAGACGAAGACAGGACTAACAACACAGGATAGGGCAGCTAATACTCTGAAGTGTTAATACAGAAGTAGGGTGGGGTATAATTTTCCTGAATGGACTTTTCTGGTTGATTTGGTAACATGTTATGCTTAGGTGTATGCCTATATAGTATACTTGAGAGCACAGCACAGTAGGGCTACTACTTCACCTCCACCATCTACTCCGAGTCCATGTTTGGAAGAGAAAAGCACAAAGAACGGAGTCTGACTATGCAGCAAATCTCTATCTCGACTAAAGAGAACCTGAACAAAAGAAAGTGCTTTCTAATGATTTCACTTTTACATCTTGACAGCACCTCACAAAAGACCATCTCATTAAAGATGGTTTCAGTGGTCGTCACGGAGGACGTCTGACATGAGAGAGGAAGAATCCAGAGAAGAGATGAAACGTAAGGGGGAAAAATAAATGGCCACCTCAGTAAACAGACATAGACGCTGATTGTGTAATGGATACCAACTAGCACAGCTGCAGTTGTGCAAAATAGTCTGGAAGGCATAGGTTCGAATCCCGGCTGCCACCATTGTGTCCATGAGCAAGACACTTAACCCTAAGCTGCTCTAGGGGAGACTGGCTCTGAAGTAATTGATTACTGTAAGTCGCTAAAAGCGTAAAAGCGTCAGCTAAATACATAAATAAAATAACATACATAAATTCAACTCTCTCCTCCTAACACTTCTCTAGTCAGTTACTAGGACGGGGAGTCTGAGTTTCCTAGTCGACTGGCCATGGTGTTCACCCCCTGATGCACAAGGGAACGGGGTTAGATATCGATGCATTTTTATTCTCCCAAAGCATTCCTGTGTCTTCTGCCCGACACTTTGAAAATCAGAGAGCTCCGAAAAAGAGAGACAAGAGAAAGAGAGAGACAGGGCTGGAAAAAAAGTCCAGGAGGGATGGAACAAGATCTCAATAGGCAATTGTAGGTGTCCCTTTGAAGAACTGGACTACGGAGTCACCAGTGATGGCTGGGCCCACACCGTGGCAGGAGAGGAGGAGGGAGGAAGGGCTGAGCACGGGGAGGTGAGGCACACTGGAGTGAAACACCCTCAGTGGCTTCCACAGAAATGCTTTTTTAGGATTAGATTAGAAAATGCCATTGCTGACTTTGCAGTGTGTCAGAATGAGCCCAAAAGTTTACAAGTGGCAAATATCTCTGTGGGGAAAAGAGGGTTTATTTGTCACATGTGATTACTGATTTTAAAAAACGTTGTGAAATTATGTCTGGTGTGTGTCTGGTGTCTACCTCTGAAGAACCGAACTGAAGAACGAGTCACTAGTGACAGCTGGGCCCACACCTCGATAGAGGAGGTTCGTACCCCAGGCAGGACTGTGCAGAATGTCCTCAGCTTGTCTGGTGCCTGTACTCACTGTGTCTGGTGCGCACAAATGGGCATCAGTATCGGTGGAGGTTCCTGGCCAGGGAGTATTGCAGCCAGGTAAAGAAAGGTTCCGCTGCACACAGGAAAGGTTTGATGGGTTTTCTATTGATCTCTTCTTTACTTTCTGCCCACTTACAGTCTCGTCATGGAGACAGAGCAGCAGAGGCAGCTCTCCATTGAATTACTCGGCCATCTCCGTTTGCATTGGAGTGCCATAATATTCCATTATCAGGCCCATACAAAAAGCTAGAGTGATGGTGTGTGTCAATAGACGCGTTTCCACTGGGAAAGTTGTGGGGCGGGGCTGACAGAGACAAATCGCAGGCCTGGTACTTTCAGCTGTGGTGTCTCCATACAAAACGGCCCTGCTAGAAACTTCATGACAACATTGCGGAAACATGTCATGTGATATGCGGCAACACATGATCAACGCCCATTCAGTGACTGCTGGCAACTGTTTCGCAATTCATTCAGTCTATGTTGTATTATATTTTCTTGCTCTTTTTCCTACTATTAGTACTCAATGACCTCAAACTACAGAGCTATTGATTGATTGATTCAGATGTCTCCTTTAACTTGTTTTACGTGGCTGACGCCTATGAATCCACAAATTGGCTGTCACCAGACATAATTTCACAACGTTTTCTAACATCAGTAATCACATGCAACAAATAAACCTCCTTGAAACCTTGTTTTTCCCCCCAAGAGATATTTGCTATTTGTAAACTTTTGGTCACTTTCCAACACCCTGCAAAGTCAGCAATGGCATTTTCTAATCTAATCCTAAAAAAGCATTCCTGTGGAAGCCACTGAGGGTGTTTCACTCCAGTGTGCCTCACCTCCCCGTGCTCAGCCCTTCCTCCCTCCCTCCTTCCCTCCCTCCTGCCGCGGTGTGGGCCCAGCCATCACTGGTGACTCCGTAGTCCGGTTCTTCAAAGGGACGCCCATGATTGCCTATTCAGATCTTGTTTCATCTCTTGTGGACTTTTTTTTTTCTCCCCGTCTCTCTCTATTTTCTCCCTGTCTCTCTTTTTTGGGAGCTCTCTGATTTTCAAAGTCTTGGGTGGAGGACACAGGGATGCCTTTGGAGAATAAAGACACAGTGATATCTACTGTAACCCCGGTCCCTTGTGAATACCAATAATACATTGGAGGATTAGAGGGTTTTTTCCCTCTTTTTTTCCCTTTTTTTTCTTGGTCTTAAATCTATCCCAGCCCTCACCCAGGTCCCAGAGAGAGAGAAAGAGGTCAGTGAGCTCACTGATTTTGATCTGGAACATTGCTTCAGACGAGAATGAGCTCTCGGGAGGACGGCTGTGGTGTAACCGGCTTCAGTGCCCATCCCATGCCCAAATCCAGGGTGCCCACGAGATCGCAGGTTCGAAGCCCACCTGTGGCCATTTTCACCCCAACTCTTGCTCTCTTCCTCCTGCCCTGTTGTCTACTCTTCAATGGGTTCAAAAGGGTTCAGAAATCCTCAAATAAATATTCCAAAAATGATCACAGGCGTGCATTATCATATCCAAATAAGTTTTATTATGTGCAGTAAGGAAGTTACATTCGGTGGCCTTACTTTAATCACTTCTTCATACTGTCTGTAGTTCAATATCACACAAACAGGGTTAGTGAGGTTTATGGTTGGTGCCATTCAGTAAGTCACTGGACCTAGATAGCCAGTAGAGAAGTATTGCAGGAGATACAAGAGGGAATGGATGGGATGTTTCGGATGCTGCAGCACAAGAGCACAAAATGGTCCTCTGATGATTTAGAACATGGTGGTTTATGTTAAAAGCACATAGCCTATGATTGTATTGTATCCACACTAAGTAAGGCATAACGGCCGCCAGAGGTGTCCCGATATAGATAAATAATGGACGACGCGTATGGCGAGGTTTGCCTACGCGAAGTTCCGCAAAGGAAGATCCGCAAGGCTGCATTCTAAAGAGCATTGATAAAGAACGCTGGTTAAACTTTTTTAACCCAACAATGCCTCAGGTGTCCTGTTATCTAGAAATAACGGACACCCTGACAGCCAATCAGAAAACAGTATTCCATTCCACGGGGTGATAATGACTAATAAAAAAATAAAATGTTGCACCTGTATCTCCACAATGCAGTGGTTAAATAGTAAATTTAATGTATAAATGTTTTCAAGCCTCACTATGTGGGATCGGCCATTGCTCTGCTTGTTTCTCTGTGTTCACATTTCTACAGTAATAGCTCTGTAACACTTGGCCCTGGACCTGCACCATGAAACTTCAATTTTCCCCAGATGCACTTATCAGATCCATGAAGTGTTAAAGAAGCATCACAATGACTTGTAACCTTGTACATGAAGGTATTCATTTCGTAGAAGCTTAAAAATAGTTGTATAGTTCTCGTTTAAGAGGGAAATCTGGTGTGAAAGAATCCATAGCCCTCCTCAAGGTCACTGACTGCTGTCTGTTGACAAAAGAATTTTAAACAAAAATGAATACAAGAAACCGTTAACAAACCGGCATCCAATGGGCATTATAGGATAATGAAGCTCAAAGTTGCATAGTTAGCTAATAGTAGGCCTATAGTTAGCGGATAGCATAGTTAGCTGATAGTAGGCCTATAGTTAGCGGATAGCATAGTTAGCTGATAGTAGGCCTATAGTTAGCGGATAGCACAGTTAGCTGCCAGTTCACTATTTGGTCACTGGGTGTTAAAGCTGCACTATTAGCCATTCTATAGCCAGGCCTACACAGATAGTTTAACAGTTTCTTCTTTCAATCAGCTAAGAATATGTTAGTTTAAATAGGTTTTAAACCAGTTAAGGATCATAAATGTTAGGTATGTAGGTGTGTAGCGGGCAAAGTGGAAAATTGCAAAACATTTCTGTTGCTGAGTCTGGTTCTGTTGTGTTCAGGGCCCAGTATTCCCTCCTCATTGGTCAGGCCGGTGCCAAGAGCGGTTTATGTCATGGGATTTGAGAGGGCTGTTGTGAAGGAAGAGGGGCAGTGTCAGTTAGTGATGGGCTGACAGACAGCACATCCCTGGACTGCAAAATATGCTGCTGCTGTTTACTTTATTTATTTATTTATTTATTTATTTACTTACTTTATTTACTTTTTTTCTTGCCTGGCCCGACATAAACAAACCACCTGTCTCTGTGTAAATTCTATTACTGCGGTAATTACTCAAACGCGGACAGGCAGACAGACAGAACCCCCCTCCACACACACACACACACACACACACACACTCCCTCATCTCCCCCTCTGCCTTTGATTTTGGCTCTTTAAATTGCTCTGCGTGCCGTCCGGCCCAAATCACAGCCACCACATTAAATATGGACACTCTGTTGTGTGTGTGTGTGTGTGTGTGTGTGTGCGTGCGTGTGTGTGTGTGTGGGGCGCACGCACACACCTCTCGTCCTCCTGAGCGTTGTTCATCATCTCTCTGAAGCAGACTGTGTGCTGATAAGCAGCCTCCATCGGCCGACCGACCGACCGATCCACAGACACCAGCCCGAGCAAGCGAGAGTGAGCGAGCGACGAGCCGATTCCGTTCTCCAGGCGTGACAAATGCTTCCGACGCAGTGTGTGTGTGTGTGTCTGACAGTGTGTGTGTGTGTGTGTGTGTGTGTGTGTGTGTGTGTGTGTGTGTGTGTGTGTACAGCCTCCGTTAAATCCCTGCCATTCTGGCTGACACTGCAGCCGAAGGAGAGGAGAGGAGGAGGGAGCAGAGACACACAGGAGCTATTTTGGGACAATGGTGTGTGTGTGTGTGTGTGTGTGTGTGTGTGTGTGTGTGTGTGTGTGTGAGTGTATGTGTGTAAGTGTGTGTGTGTGTGTGTGTGTGTGTGTGAGTGAGAGAGAGTGTGTGTGTGAGAGTGTGTGTGTGTGTGTGTGAGGGTGCGGAGAGCTGAAGCTGCGGGCGTCTTTGGGGGAGGGCCCAGTGTTGGACGCCACTGTGTGCAAATCAGATTCTCTGCAGTGCTTATCTTTGCAACCCTCTGTTTGGGTGTGTGTGTGTGTGTGTGTGTGTGTGTGTGTGTGTGTTTGAGTGTGTGTGTGTGTGTGTGTGTGTGTGTGTGTGTGTGTGTGTGTGTGTGTGTGTGTGTGTGTGTTGTGTGTGTGTGTGTGTTTGTGTTTATACAATATGTTTGTTTATATTAGCCTATGTTTATTTCATTGAATATGTTGAATGGTGTGGTAAGCCGTGTGTGTCTGTACTAGTGTGTGTGAGATACTCCTACACTGTTTGTCTACAGTACATTGCAAATACTTGTGTGTGTGTGTGTGTGTGTGTGTGTGTGTGTGTGTGTGTGTGTGTGTAAGAGAGAGAGAGAGAGAGAGAGAGAGAGAGAGAGAGAGAGAGACTTTTATACCATGTTCAGCTACAGTATATATATATATGGGCAATTCCAGCGTTATGGACGTGACATTTTCGTGCATTATTGATGAACAAAAGGCCACATAACCTCAGCAAACCTAGCAGTATTTCACAATTTTTTTCATATTCTTCTGCAAACTCCATGGCTGAATACAGGCAAACAGAAAAAATTAATATCATGATTTGCATCATAAGAATATGAGCCTTTCAATTTGCGTTATGGACGTGACGAAAAACGGACAAACTTTTGAGAGAGCATAGTTTTTGCTGTGAAGTGTGTGAAATTTCTACAGAAATGTAAATATTACTACATTCATACCAAACAGGACACCTCAGTAAAGACAGAGAAAGACTTAATTTCAAATGTAAATGTAAAAAAAGTTGGTTTTCATTGGGAGACATGGCGTTATGGATGTGACGTTATGGACGTGACGTCTGGAAAAACCCTCCAAAACGATACAAAACAATTGTGAACGGTGGATTTTAACCTGTAACAAGAGAAATAGTAATATAACAATGAAAAATAACTGATAGCATTGCAGCTTTGTGTGTGTTATCACCCACTTATGCCCATTATAAGCCCCTCCATAGACTTACATTATAGCTGAATAGGGTAAAAATTTTAACAAACAGATATCCTTTCGAAACTTGCTCAGTTGAATATTTACATCGAGACAATACTTTTTTGTATTGGAAGTTTTCTGAAAGAATTTGTATGTCCATGTAGGTGAGACTTAAAGTTTTAAGGTGAGAGTTTACTTTTTCGTGGAATTGCCCATATATAGTACTTCATGATGAATAATATGGTTGTTTGTTGTGTGGGTGTGTGACTGACAGTGAGTGTCTGTGTTGGCATTAATCTATGGTTCAGGCCCAATGATAATGTTATAAATATTCCCCCTGTGTCTCCAGTGACAGTGTCTGTTTTGGTGTGTGTGTATGCACAGTATGTATGTGTGTGTGACTGACAGTGTGTGTGTGTGTGTGTGTGTGTGTTGGTATTAATCTATCACACAGACACAGGCCCAATGGTAATGTTATATAATAGGCTTATAGATGCCCCTCTGTCCCCAGGTGACAGTGTGTGTGTGTGTGTGTGTGTGTGAGTGTGTGTGTGTGTGTGTGTGTGTGTGTGAGAGAGAGACTGACAGTGAGTGTGTTTGCTGGTATTAATCTTATCACACAGGCCCAATGATAATATTAT